>OX359250.1:20849630-20916630 GCA_947179485.1 Allacma fusca | reverse complement strand
TTAAATTGTATTCATTGTGGCTAATGAAGTATCATGTGCATACGTGTCAATCAGACTATTTATGCAATTAGTAACAAATTACTAGATTATGAAGACGTTTTGTATTAAATTTCGTTGAAACCTATTCTCCACTTCTATTTTGATATTATTCCTCGTCTGTTTATTAATTATTCTTCCTAAAACCTGTTTCCATAAAAATATATATTATAGATATAAATATATATTTTAGCAACACAGTCTGAAATACAGTTACTGCATGTTGTAAGGTTAAAAGGGTATTAACAATAAGCTATATGCATTCAGAATTACTAAAAATACCGACAGAATTTTCCAACGGAAGTTCCATTATTTTCATAAAATTCATCAAAATGTCTCAAATCTCAACATATCCAAATACTCGGGTACAATGGTCGCGGGTACGGGTAAATGACACCATTATACCCGTACCCGGTGGGTATATACCCATTTTGAAATCCTTGTACCCGTACCCATACCCGTATCCGTACCCGAAATTTTGAGCTGACCAAAGTGTACCCGGGTAGTACCCGGAATTTTTCGGGTATACAAAATCCGTACCCGGGTAGTACCCACACCCGTACCCATACCCGTTTACCCGAGTATTACCCATACCCGTGCCGAGCACTGATAGCTCTAAACCATCTCTGAACAAGGGTTAATAGCTCTGAACCATCTCTGAATCAAGGCTCCAGGCTCTGAACCACGGTTAATAGCTCTGAACCATCTCTGAATCAGAGCTCCAGGCTCTGAACCAGGGTTCTAGCTCTGAACCATCTCTGAATCAGGGCTCCAGGCTCAATACCAGGATTAATAGCTCTGAAGCAGGGTTAATAAATCTGAACCAAGGTTAAAGCTCTGATACACTCCTGAATCAGGGTTAAAAGCTCTGAACAATCTCTGAACCAGGGCTTCAAGGTTTGTACAATTTCGGAACCAGGACTCAAAGTTCTGAACAACCTCTAAATCAGAGCTCCAGGCTCTGATCCACGGTTAACGACTGTTAACCACCACTGAACCAGGGTAATAAGCTCTGCACCAAGGCTCCAGGCTTTGAACCACCCCTAAACCATCGCACCAGGCTTGGAATCACATCTAAACAAATGGTGCGAGCTCTGGACCACCCCTGAACCATAGCACCTGGTTCTGAACCATCTTTTAACCTGGGTTAAAAGCTCTGAGCCACCTCTGAACCAGGGTTAAAAGCTCTGAACCATCGCTGAACCATTGCTTCAGGCTCTGAACCACTTCGGAACCAGGCCTTCAAGCTCTTAAGTTGGGAGGAGTTGTAATTCAGTGACGTTAAATTTGTATTTTATAGCTTCATTCCCTAGCTAACACATGATTAAGTGGTTGGAAACCTAGATCAGCGGTGGTTCATGCGTATGAACCCTGGTTCAGAGGTGGTGCAGAGCTAGTAACGCTTGTTTAGAGGTGGTTCAGAGCTTTGAGCCCTGGTTCAGGGTCATTCAGAGCAATTAAACATGGTTCAGATCCTGGGGAACTGATTCAGGGGTGGTTGAGAGCTTTTAACACTGGTTCAGAACTTGGATCCTTGGTTCAGAGGTGGTTCACGGCTTGAAGCCCTGGTTCAGGGGTGGTTCACGGCTTGAAGCCCTGGTTCAGGGGTGGTTCATAGCTTGGAGCTCCGGTTCAGAGGTGGTTCATAGCTTTATTGTTTGGTTCAATGAACCACCTCAGTTCAGAGCTTGTAGCCCTAGTTCAGGGGTGGTTCAGAGGTGGTTCATAGCTTGGAGTCTTTGGTCAGGGGTGGTTCAGAGCTTGGAGTCTTTGTTCAGGGGTGGTTCAGAGGTGGTTCAGTGCTTGTAGCCCTGGTTCAGGGGTGGTTCAGTGCTTGTAGCCCTGGTTCAGGGGTGGTTCATAGCTTTACTGCTTGGTTCAGTGAACCACCTCAGAAAATAGCAATTTTGGGGGTGGTTCAGAGCTTGGAGCCCTGGTTCATAGATTTATTGCTTGGTTCAATGAACCACCTCAGAAAATAACAATTTTGGGGGTGGTTCAGAGCTTGGAGTCTTTGTTCAGGGGTGGTTCAGAGGTGGTTCAGTGCTTGTAGCCCTGGTTCAGGGGTGGTTCAGTGCTTGCAGCCCTGGTTCAGGGGTGGTTCATAGCTTTACTGCTTGGTTCAGTGAACCACCTAAGAAAATAGCAATTTTGGGGGTGGTTCAGAGCTTGGAGCCCTGGTTCATAGATTTATTGCTTGGTTCAATGAACCACCTCAGAAAATAACAATTTTGGGGGTGGTTCAGATGGTTCACTGGTTTAGGTGGTTCAGAGTTTAGTACAACCCCTTCAAATATGCCTTTACACATTTTTTTGTCAAGTCAATGTAATTTAAAATTAACTAAAAATTAACATTGCACAGTATCGCAGTGCCTGTCATGGGAACAGAAAAGTTGTCCCCGTTCCCATTCCCGTTCCCACAGTTCGGGTTTGGGTACAAGGCAGAACCCAATTCCCAAATTGTACCCGAAATCTTGGGAACAAAAGTGCCGCACCCAGACTCGAAATTTTAAAAATTATAATAACCCAAACCCGTTCCCGTTCCTGTTCCCAAAAATTAATTTTGGGTGCACCCAAAACCCGTACCCAAAACCCTGGAACCCGTTCCCGTACCCGAAACGGAAGTTCATATATTCAAGGATAAAAGTTATACATTATATATACTTATTGTTTCAATTTTTGCTAACAATGGCTACACACAATTGCACTCATTCTATCTGTATATTTCATTCTACTTAAGTAAATAATTTTGTAATTTTTAAGTCACCTTACAACTGCTAAGCACAACATACGCATATAATTAATTTTTATTGTCACATTTAAGCATTCGACGTGGGATGATCTGTTCAAACAAAGAGCGTTTGCCTCTAAACTACAACAGCGACACAAAAATAGTCGGTCATACCACACCAAAACAAATTAATCGTGTAATTGTCGTTATGCTCGCAAGATTCCTCTGTACACGGGTACGCATGAACAGAAACGGGTTTTTGAGCATACCGTTCCCGATCCTGTTGGGTACAGATCCCATTCAGCCTGTATTGCACCCGTTCCCATATGGGTTCCTGTTCCCACATACTATAATTGGAAAGGTTGGTTCCCAAACCCGTACCCACACTTTTGGGTGAACACATTTTGCACCCATATGATACCCGTTCCCGTTCCTGCACCCAAACACCCGGGTGTGACCCGTTCCCATGACAGGCACTGCAGTATCGGAATTTACATGAAAATTAGCATTGTGCAGTATAGGAATTGACCCCAACATTGCTATTAAAAGGAAGCTAGCTGAATGTTTTCCAAAAATGGAATAAGTAGATTTATCGATAGTTGTCACTTAGTGCCCCTCATGGGTACAGGTACTACCCGGGTATTTGGGTACAGGTACAGGTAAAGGTAAATACTGGGTAATATTTTTTTTACCCAAACAGAATGGGTAAATTCTGGGTACAAGCCAATTTTACCTAAATATTGGGCACATTTACGGGTAAAGGTACAGGTACAAAGAAAACATGAAACGGGTTTTACCTGACAGGAACAGGTACAGCTCCAAAAGTACCTGTACCCGTTCAGAAAATACCTGATTCATACAAGGTACTTTTTTATTATCTGCTTGCGTCCTCTATTGCATAAAACTGAATTAAAGTGGTTCTTTCCATGACATTCTCGTGCCACTCCATTCAACAGTCTTCCACTGCATGCTCGTTTCCGTGTCATGAAATGAGATTCCTTATAAACGTGTTCTAGCATTCCACCGACTGACAATTCCATAGGAGATACCATTAGAAAATGCTTCTGTCTGAAAGCATGGACGAAGATCAAATGTGCAGAGTTCGGAAGTACTAAAATGACCGCGATTGCAAGATTGATGGCTGGAAGCTCAAGTAGTTATTAATTTTAGCCGTATTCAATTTTTTGAAAAACATGATGCAATAGATTATAGGGGAATAAATTGGAGCACATTATTAGAATAATTTTTTTAACTGAATTCGCATCATCATAAAAAGTACCCGGGTAGGTAAAACAAAGTACCTGGGTAAAGGTAAAAATTCGGGCACTTTTTGGGTATAGGTAATTTTCAGGAACAGGTAAAAGTTAAAAAAAAGGTTTGGGTACAGGTACCTTCATTCAAGTATTAGGTACTTCAAAGAAGGTACAGGTAAAGGTACAACATACTGAAGTACCCATATTTGGGTACAGGAACAGGTACAGGTACCACGTTTTAGTACCCATGAGGTGCACTATTGTCACTACAACTCGACCCTATTAATTGATTAGTATTGGTTTTATTAAAATCGGACGGTTATTGCCGAAGATATTAATCAATACTGAAATTTTTAAAATTTTAGACTGAAACGATTTGTCATGTCGCTGAATTGTTAATAGAAAGCGAATTCATGAGGTTTAGGGATGGTTGCATACACAAATCTATCCCATGAGTCGGATGGTGTTGGTTTTATTGAAATCAGGTTGGAAATTTAGATTTAAATAATTAATCAAGTTAATGTATTAAGTAACTAAATACATTTTTTTCAAACTCACTTTCTGATATCCCCTGTAAAAAATGTTTTCCTAAATAGTTTTACTTTAGCTCTAATACGCTGATCACGGTTCCAGTGTTTTTTAATTTGGTACAACCACATTGCGCGATTTTCTAAAAACAAAACATTGTACTTTGACGAATTTAAATGTATTTTATGTATGACAAGACATTCAACTCCCTGAAGTTTTCTAAAAAATCAGGGTTTTACGGATAATTATTTATTCTTTATTTTTCTTTATGGATGGCCAATGATCTGGTCAAATAGTGTCCATTTAATACAACTTAATACCTGAGCAGTTGGAATTTTTTTTGTCATTCCAGCATTTTTCCCCAATTTGTTAGAGTTTTTTCCAATTTTTCTATTGACCGGTTTGGTTATTTCTGAGTAGTTCGTACAATTGTTTTGTCAGGAATTTTATAAAAAATATAAATTTTAAAAGGCTTTGAATGTTTAACAATTTTTAAAATTAAAGAGAAATTTAGTGTTCATTTGCAGAATATTTTAAGGACTTTCAAAAGAGTAGAACATAAAATCATTTCGTCCGATAATTTAGACAGACTATACACAAGGGTGAAACATTTAATCAGAGAAAGTTTACAACCGAAAAACATTTAAAATTTTAGTTATTCCCGAAAATAACGTTTCTCCATTTTCCTGAGTTCTGTATATCGAAGTTCTTTGAACGTGGATAGAAATTGTTTTTTAAATCTGGAACAAAATTTTCTACGAATCCAATATATTTTTACCGTTGTACCTTCTAAGGAATAGAGCAAATTGCGTTCAGGCACCGGGTACAGTGTGACCATAATCCTTCGTCGTTCCGCCGTAGCCCGCATATAACGGAGTGATCTACAAAATATTATATTTGTAACAAGTTTGGTTTCGGGTTTTCTATTTATTGTCCTGGGTCAGTTATTGAGCTTCATAAAGATCAAACAAAATCGGGGTTTCATTTGCTTCATTTATTTTGTATTGCCAGAAATTAGTTTCCGAAAATGTTTTGTTTATACGAAATTTAATGGTCAGAAATTGACCTTTGTTCCCACGAAAGTCCATCAAGAGTTACAAACTCACATGTCAAATTTAATGAGAGGGACGCAGTGGAACTTAAAATTAATATTTGACGTTGAAAATGATCTCAGTTGGCTCTCCTTATTAAAAATATGGATGGAAAAATATTTTTATAAGCAAGAAAACAAAACAAATTACTGCAATAGTGTGGTTTCTTCTAGCATGTAGTTTATCCCTGTGTGTGGTCTGAAGCCACTCATATTTTGTGGATTAGTCATTTTATTTCAAATACGTTTTTCACGTTATGCCTACAATAATTCTCAAGGTCACTGATAATAATTGTGGGGATGACTCGTAACAACAGAAATCAAGATTGACTAAATTCATCTCAATGCGGAGAAGGAGAAAATTTCTTCAAGAAAGGATCTTGTCATTCTTCCGTGGACGATCTGTCGTTCAGAATAATAGTTCTAAGCGGTGCATTCGTAGCAACATTTATAGGCCGTCATTTGAGCCTAATATAATCATTCCAGGTTATAAATAGCTTTCCCAGTAACGGATTATATAAGACCAGATAGAACCCAATAAAGAAGTTGTAATTTTGTAAATCCATTTATTGACCTTGTCTTTCCCAGGAGATTAAGCAAAACAGATATTTCCTAATTCCCGGGAAGTTGGTCAAATTTTTGTGTATATTGCTGGAGATGAGGTTTAAAATTTTTGGGAATCAAAACTAATTTTCCTCAAACTTTTCCCTATTTTTGGTACTTTGGCCAAACTTTTTGCTAAATTATACGGTAGCTTGCGAAATGATTTGGTTATTTCGGGAAGATTTGCAAAGTAGTTTTGCAAATTTCAGGGAATTGAATGAAATTTGTTTTGAATTCTACGTAGTTTTATTAAAAGTTAGTTTTAAACGTTTTGTTTAAATAGAGGAAGTTGAGCAACTAGTTTTGTAAATTATAACTATTGTAAGGAAGACTCCGAAATATTGGTAGAGATTCTTGTGAATTTCGTTTTGTCCTCTGAAGTGACTTTGTAGTTGCCTCAATTGGATTTGGGACAAGAGATGGGTATTTTTGTGAACTCATTGTAGATTACCAAATAATTTTGGAAATTTTGAAATTTTAAATTGGAATAATTTCCGGTAGTACTTCAAAAAATACAATATTTTTTGGAAATGTTTACTGATTTAAAAAAACCTGAAGTACCAAACGTACTTGGGTACTTTTTTTCAACTTGACGTTTTTTCCATTCCCAGGTATAAAGTCAAATGCAGTCCCGTTGAAGTTGGTCGAAAATGTGATCACATTTGCTGGTTGTTTTCGTAATATTATTTTTTTAAATTCTCTGACATTTCCCCAAAAGTTATTTTTCCTACAGATCGTTTCATTTTTTATTAGTCAGGATTTTAGTTGTTTTAAAATTGGCGGTCAAACTTTTGAAAATCATTTGAACAAATTCGATTTTGTTTCCGCGTTCTCGAATACTTTTACGTCAAGTTCAAGCTAGTTGGCGAAAATGTTTCCTCAGATCCTGAAAATTGGCCAGTATTTTGAAATCTTTATTTGAAAATTTCATCACACGTGATTTGTCCTGAGTATGGAACCCGAGCTTGTTACTTTCCGGATTAGAATAAAACGCTTCAGCTAGAGCTTGTGCAATTTAACAAACGGCATCCAAATTTAATGTGATCTAGCGAAGCGCTTAGCAGGCGTATATGGAAAATTAAGGTCAGGATTTAAAGCTTTGAAAAGAATTATAACAAAAATGTATCTGAAAGAAAGTAGTTGGCCAAAATATTTCCTCAATTCCTGAAACGTTTTCAGTATTTTTTGTTAATGGCTGGGTATTGGATAAAACATGTTGTCCATTCATAAACAAATGGCTTATAATAAAAAAAATTAAATATTTTAATCAATTTTAGGGTAGGAGGTCAAATATTTTAGTCAGTCCCCGAATAATTGGCCAAATTTTGTGTGAATTATTAGAGCATTGGCCAATTGTTTTTTGGCCAGTTCGTAAATATTTTTCAAGCCATTTTTGATTTTTCTTGTACATGGTCATACGAAAATATTTCGTGCTATTTCAAGGAAGATAGTCAAAAATTTGGTCAGTTCTCAAATAATTGGTCACGTTTTGGGTGAATTATTGGAAAGTTGGCCAATTATGTTTTTGCCAGTCCGTAAATATTTGCATTTTTGCCTTCTACCTGTACTGGTGTAAAGCTGAATATTTTGCAAAAATGGAAATAAAATTTATTGGACTTCCAAACAGTGCTCGGACTGGGTACAGAAACCGTGTACCCGTACCCATACCCGTACCCGATCGGGTACGTCAAAAAGCTGTTCCTATACCCGTACCCATACCCGAGTACCCGGGTAAATTATTTCAGTACCCGTACCCATACTTGAAACTACAATGTAGTACCTTTACCCACAATTTACCCATACCCATAATGTACCCAAAACCTGTACCCGTACCCGAGTATCTATTGTTTAGCATTGAGTTGTTTTGATAAAGTCCGGAAAAGAGCAAGATATAATCAGAATACTCATCTCATAAGCCCAAAAATTGAAGTGAAATGTATCCATTTGATTCAAGGTCAAACTGAGGTCATAAGACCATTTGTTACCACATGATGTGAATTTGAGGTCATGAGACTATTGTGACCCACTGAGGTCTATGTGAGATCAAGTGATGGGACAATGTGATGTACGAAATTCAGTAGGAGGTCATAGGATTATTTGTGTAGGGGGGAAATGATGAGCTTAAATGTCAATCCCTCATTTCGAAGGGGTATAGTGAAACGAAGTTGTTTAAAAAATTACATGACTTAATTTGTCATTAACTAAGAATTTAAATTTTTTTATAAATTCTTGAAAACGGGCTGAAATAGTTTTCCTGTGGATGGTAAAATATTATTGAAAATTCTGAGGGATTCCGATGGGGGACCAACGAATGAAGTTGAAACATTTTGTCATTTTGTCGAAGTTGTTTTCCAGTTCTCGAACACGTGGCGGAATTGCTTTTTCAAAATCCAGTAGTTCACTACACACTTCTAGATTATTAAGGCATAATATCAACCATGTTGAAATAATTGGAATACGTGGATATTGCTTAGAATCAATTTATTTGCCAAGCTTTCGAACTCAAACAGTGTTCATCTTCAGGGCTTAATTATGACTAACTATGCTATCCTTGTTTGATGTAGTATTTATAAAAATTTTACATTATTCTAATTTAAAATTATTGAGTTGTGAATATTTTGCAAAAAATAATTATTTTGTTTCAACAATTTAAATTAAAAACAAGATCAATCTATTAAATTCGGGATTATTGGCTTCCATGCGTTGCTTAAAATAAAACCTTGGTTGACGTTCATCAATGACTGTTTTGATTGTTGGATAACTAAACCTTCCTTTATTTGTCGTAGGAAATGATTATGTTCGGGAACAACAATCTTTGCATCGTCCCATGCAATATGATGACTTCTGTTTCTTATTATGTGTCTTGCAATAGCTGATTTTTTATATTCTTTTCTTCTGACATTATCTTTATGTTCTTGTACTCTTGTGTTTAGGTGCCTATAGGTTTCCCCAACGTATATTGAATTGCAAGTATTACAAGGTATGATGTATACTCCAGCATTCTCAGAATTTTCTCCATCTTTTAAACTTTTCATTAAGTTTTGGATTTTTATACCGGGTAAGAAAGTAGGTTTCCATTTCAAGACTCTTCGCAAGTATCCTGCGATCCTATTAGAAATATTGCCTATGTATGGAATTGGAATCCATGGTTCAATCTTGTTTTCTGTTTCTATGATTGATGAGAGCAAAATCGATGTGTCTGGTGCAGATATAGGTGTTGTATGATTTTTTATCAGTGTTGCTTCTGCGATTATGGTTCTCCTCGGATGTAACTTGTTTCTCATTCGGTTGATTCTTTTTTCTATGAATTTTATCGGGTAGGCATTTCTTGTAAGTACTTTTCTGATGTGTAATAATTCAGCTTCCAAATATTTTGGGTGGCAGATTTTAAAAGCTCTGTGAACTAAAGCATCTACGACTGAAATTTTTTGGGAGGTGTGATGAAAAGATTTAAAATTTAGATATCTATCTGTGTGTGTATTCTTTCTGTAGACTTTGGTTTCAATGTTGCCATCTGTATTGCGCATTATAAGAACATCTAAGAAAGGAATCTCGTTATGCTGCTCTTCTTCAATTGTAAATTGGATTTGTGGATGATATGAGTTTAAATAGTTAAGAACTTCATTCTTGTTGGACTTATCAACAATAGCAATTACGTCGTCAACATACCGTTTCCAGAATAAGATTTTGGAGTTATTTACCACGACATCAGTTTCTAGTTTTTGTAAAAATATGTCAGCAATTGTTCCTGAAATAGGTGATCCCATTGGACAGCCATCGTCTTGTGAGTAGATTTCATGGTTATATTGGAAATAAGTATTATTGAGACATATTTTCAAGAGAGATATAATGTCTTCAATTGTAAGTAGCTCAAATTCTTGAATTTTCCAATCCGAAGATGTTTTTAGTCTTTCTTCTACTGCTTGGATACTTTCAGTTAATGGTAAATTTGTATATAAGCTTTTTACATCAAAAGATACGAGAATGGATTCCTGAGGAATTTTTATATCTTTGATCATATCCATTAATTCGAAAGAATTCCTTACCGTTGTTTGTGGATATTGATTCGTTAGAGAAATTAATCTGTTTAATATTCTGGCTAGTTTGTAGTTAACTGATCCTCTATAGTCATTGATTGGTCGGAATGGTGTGTTGTCTTTATGAATTTTTGGAAGACCAAAAAATTTTGAAATCCTGGGTTGATTTGTAATAATGCTATTGTAAAGTTCCTTGGTTATTCTTCTGGTATTAAGTAATTCCTTGCATTTTTGTTTCAAAGTATTTAAATTGGTTTCAGTGGGATCATTAGATAATTTGGAATATGGGCCATCTTGAATGAGTTGAATAATTTTTTGGTGGTAATCTAATTTATTCATTATGACAGTGGCATTACCTTTGTCTGCTTTCATTATTAAGATGTTTTCATTTTTCTGTAAATTCTTAAGTATTCTGATGATTTCATTATTAGGTTTAATTAACTGTCCATCTTGTATTATTTTGGTTATATTGCGTCGTATTATTTCTTTTTCAATTTCTGGAATGTTTTCATTTTTAAGATGAGATTCCAATGTGGCTATGAATTTCAATCTTATATTCTTTAAAATGTGCTTGTTAGGGGGGAGCGCATAATTCATTCCTAAAATTAAAAAAAAATTATAAGTAAAAATTATATATAAAAAATTAAAAAAAATAATAATTATAAAAATAAAATAAAATTATTAAGGCATTTCGCGATATGTTTTTGTAAATTACTGAATAATTGTTAAAATATTATTTTCAATTTCTCAACCTTGGCCAAAATGGTTTGCCATTTTCTAGGATGTTGAACAGATGTTATAAAATCTTAAATGCGTGGGCAATAAATGTTTTACCTAAGAATGGAACAAAAACGTCAAGGCTTAACCAACTATAGTTGGTTAAAATAACTATTTTTTAGAAGTTGTTTGTTTTTTTGATCGTTGGAATTGGCCATTTTGTTGCGCGGGATAGTTGACCAAGCACCAATTTCAGAATTTTTGGGAATTCAGATTGTATCCTGTATCGAATTGAAGGAGTAAAAATATTTTGCTCGTTTTGCTAATTGAGGATTTCGTTTTAAGCAAACCCTACTTTTAAAAATAAACAATACACACGGTGGCAATTGGCAATAATAGTGTCAAATCCAAAATACAGAGTTCATATTTTTATTAAATAAAAGGAAGGGGTCGAATATTTTCTGCGAAACCGTTAATATTGGTCAATATTTTTTGAAAATTTTATGAAGTTGTATTTTTCCTAATTCCTAATTTATATTTCCAATTTTGCGGGAAAGTTTAGGGAGTTGTAATATTTTTTCGATAAAGAGTTTTTACTACGATGACTTGCCATTTTTGAAAAAATTGTACCTACATACGTGCCTAACTGGGATTGGTATATTAGTTGCCATTTTTTTAATTTGTGCTCACACAAGTGCCAAACTGAGTAAAGTTGCCATTTTTTGGATGAGATAGTTGCCATGTTGGAATCAGGTGTCCTAAGTCAGACAGTTGCCAATCTGACCATTATTTAGTGCGTTGACAATTTAGAAGATTTCCCATACCTGTTCCTAGGTAATTAATCAAAATCAGTTCCGAGGAAGTAAGAAAATGCACATTTGCTGGGTGTTTTCGGAATAACATTTTTTTTAAATCTCTAACATTTCCCCAAAAGTTATTATCGTTTCAATTCTCATTAGCCGGGATTTTAGTTTTTTTAAATTGGCGGTCAAAATTGCAAAGGGCAAGGTAGCTAGCCGAAATGTTTTCATTTCTGAAAGGTTGGTCAATACACACGGCCTAAATTCATTCCACTCTGAGGTTGTAGGCCAAAAGAAGCGAAGTTTTCATGTTTATTTTTTCGTCTTTTAGATTTCGTTGGTAGAGTGTATTCTACAGGAGATTTCTGGGGAGTGGTTCGATGGTTGACTACGTTTCTTTAATGTCGAGGAAAACCTTTCTTTCCTGATGACAATCTATGAAAATAATTCATATCGTTTGTAACATTTAAGGATTTTATAAATATTTTAAAATTTTATTATTTTAGTCAGGATTTTTAGGAAAAAGTCAAATTTTGTAAGTTTTAAAAGTTATAAATGTATTTACTCAAATTTAAAAACAGTTTTCAGAATATTGGTTCTCCAAAAGTTGTAGGAAACGTCGTTGACTTTTATATGACCAATCCAGCAGCTCTATACTTTGAGAAATGTGGACATGACCAGTAAGAACCGAGCGAAAGGTGTGAAGATGCGAAAATAAAATTTCCTGGATTTTATGGACTGTTCGTTTCGAAGGATATTTTGAAACGCTGTGATGTTTAAAAATTTCGAAATTGAAGTGTTTTCTAACCTTTATTGTCCGAGATGAGATGATGCATTGACAGACTGACTGAATTGAGTTTTATGACTTCCATTTCAATTCAGCCATAAATTTCAGTTAAAGTGTTTTTTAAATACAAAAATTACTCAAATAAAATGGTTAATTTTAAGACAATATCCATAAAAATATAGCTAGTATTTAAACACCCACGTTTTAACCGTAGTAAATTTCCCTGACGTAATCCCATTGTGGCAAAAGATAGTCCCAAGTTTTAGATAGTTGTTTTACAGGGATCAAAATTCAAGTTTAAAAATATTCCACGGGGTAAAATGACACGTGTATGCAAACCAAATAAACCTCGGAATGCCTATGCACTCACTTATCCGCTTATAGCTTGGCTAGCTGTTATGTGAACGCTCAAATTAAAATTGAGAGAATGAAAGAACGAGAACGTTGGTCAAATAAAAAGGAGTTTCATAGATTTTAGTACTAGGATCTCTTCACAAAATCGATTGTGACATACTATAATCGACTCATGTTTCAAGAGCATGGCAATCTATACTATATATGTATACGTACATTCACTAACTAGGAATTGTTTTTGAAACGCCTTCGGGAAAAATAATTGTTTCCATATAATTCTTAATTGACTAGCTCTGTTGACATTTGATAATGATTCCCAATGAAATTTTCGTAAATCGCAGTGCTTTCGAATATTTTCTATCTCCGTCACAAAATCATCAGAAATCAGTCTCCTCCCCTTTTTATTTCATGCGCTCCTCATTTTTGAATTTTGATCCTTGTCTCCTCCAAACATCCTCAATGTAACGTTGAATCAAATACCTCCCAGAAAATGGAATTTCCAAAGAGTGTCTAAACATAATTATTCACAAAAACATTAATCCGTAATTACCTGACCAATTGGTTTAAACGTGATCACTGTGCATAAAGACCTGACCAAATATTATAATCAATTTCGACAAAGTTGTTCACATATTTTGGTCAGTTCGCAAATATTTTTTAAAGCGTTTTTGCTTCTCCTTTGTTCAATTGGTCAAAAGTTTAATATCGTACAAATATAAAAAACAAAAATGAAATTTAGTGAACATTTAAACGAGCACTGCATTGAGTGTCTTCGAAAAAGTCCGGAAAAGAGTAAGATTTAGTCAGAAAATACAAAATCAACTTGATCAATCTAAAAATTGAAATTAAATATATAAATTTGAATGAAGGGCAATCTGAGGTCATAGGAGCACAGATTCACTCAATGAGGTGAATTTTAAGTCGTGAGCAGAGATGCGCAAAGGAAATATCCTTCATTCAAGCCTTCGAAGGCGAAAATTCAGTAAAAATTTCCCCTTCATCATGTCCTGGAATGAAGCCCTCTAAAAAATCTGCCTTCCTTCCAAAATAAATACACTCATTTTTGCCTTCAGCCTTCATCTAAAAAATAGTCCTCCTTAGCAGGATTTAGTGCAGTGAAGATAGCGGCACACAATGTCAGTTGTGAGTTCACGAATTGGCTCGTAAGTCATTAGAGTTAATGCTACCCAATAAGTTCAGTATAGTCATGTTCGTATTTGTAACCCACTAATCGTAAGGTAAATCTGATGTCATAGGACTATTGTGACACACTGAGGTCTATATTTTGAAAATTCCTGGAATTTTGGCCGACGAGTGAAGTTAAAATATTTTTGTCATTTCTATGCAGCTGTCCGAAATTGTTTTCCAATTCTTGAATACGTGGCGGAATTTCTTGTCAAATATGTCTTGTGCCATATATTTATTATTTATCACAATATTAACATTGCACAGTATAGGAATTGACCCCAAGATTGCGATACAAGGTCACTGAATTTTTCCTAAAGGCGGAATAATTAGGTTTATCGGTGGTTATCACTACTCTCTCGTAATTCATTGGATTTGGTTTTATTCAGGGTTGCTGATTTTTTTGATTTTTTTGAAAAAAATAAAAAAAAATCGGATTAATTTGATTTAAACCGGATTTTTTAAATTTAAATCAGCATTTTCTGATTTTAATTCAGAATTCTATCTCACGATTGAATCCCCGTACAAGTTTTTGGATTTTAATTGTCTTAATAATATTGTACACATTTAGTACCAATGAAACTTGAACAATTAGTAACAAAAATCAAGAGAAAATTGCAAAAGGAAGAAAACTAATGTGAGATACAAAGCTGGCTGCAGATCAATCCCAAATATCAAAGATTTTTATTATTGCAACAATTTTGCATTGAGTTTTGTCTTTGAAGTCAAACGTTGTGCAGAACAAATACCAGCAGTCTCATTTGGATTTTTATTGCTTAGATATACATCATGGATGGAATGGTCGAAACTGTGGGGATTGAAAAATTATTTGCAATTTGGGAATATTCGGTTTAAAAAAATATGGATATCTGTCAACACAAAATTCTTTATTTAAATTGTACCACTTTAAAACGGTAGTCTTTAAGAAAGATTGGATGTTGGAATATTTTTGTAGATACTGGTTTATTTCGGGATGGGACAATTTTTTAACGTGAGTAATGTCCATGTGATATTTCGGGACGGGATCGGGACACATATTTTTGTCCCTGGATTTCGGAACGAGACGAAATCTTCTGTGGGATAAAATAAGAATCCCAGCAGAAACTCTAGTAATATACATATAATATTTCAAAACCCAATCGTATGCAACTTTTATGGCACAGTCACAGCTTGTCCAGAAAATCGAACAGCAACATACTCAGATTATACTGAAAATGGCCAAATGTAAACTAGTCTCATGCCCAAAATTTATAAAAACGCAGAAATGTCCATTTTACAACGTTTTGAGAAGCAAAATTACATTTTACCTAACCGTGAAAGCTGAGGAGTCAATTTTGATTTAAATCATTGATTTATTTCAAAAAAATCAAGTGATTTAAATCTTGATTTAAATCAAGATTTAAATGTCTAGTAACAAACAATCTATAATACTCGGCAAAAATTAATAACAGTAATGACTCAAAAATAAAAACTTCAATAGAAAATGACTACTTCGAAAGTATAATGGACCTCAACAAAAGTAGAATCACTGACCATGATCCCTGGAGGACCTTCTCTTTATATAGGAGAAGTTTCCAGCGGGACCATTTATGGGACAAAGGAGTCACTCCGTGACCTCCTGCACTTTTGAAAGGACCAAGCCATCGGCTGGGTCAGGAGTCTTTTAAATAATTCGAGCACTTCACTTTGGACACTTCACTTTGTACACTATATATGTATATATATCAGGATAAACACTTACGGGAGTACATATATATACATATATGGTGTTATTGTGCTGGATCATTAAAATACTTATAACTAACAACCTAAATTAATTTAAGTGGGTCAGGACAGGGAGCCTCACTTTTTACTATAAATAGATTTATAATTAACCTGGCCAGCTTCTAAAAGAGAAACCCTGGCCAGTAAACAAAAACAGCTGGGACTCATCCGAGTCCTCAATTTACTAATAAGCCTACCGGCTCCTATATTCAAAACATGGAGCTCTTCGGCTCCTAAAACAAGGATTCCCTCCAAATGAGGCAAATATATACATATACACGCCTACGCGTATAATTATACCCGACAACTACGCTGACACTCCTCAGTAGCAATGGTCGAACCGACCACTATGCTAATACAACTCAATAGCAATGGTCGAACCGACCACTATGCAAATACAACTCAATAGCAATGGTATAACCGACCACTGTGCTAATATAACTCAATAGCAATGGTCGAACCGACCACTATGCTAACACAACTCAATAGCAATGGTCGAACCGACCACTACGCTGATAGAACATATAACTTATACCCGACAGTACGCCGGTCTCATTAACCTTTGTCCTCAAAGGGAAGACAAGCACATAACACATAAATCAAAATGATACACAAACTAAAACATAAACGGAGTAATGCCTTCAACATATCATACATGAACAAGACATCAATAAACCAAATAATGCATCAATAAGGGCACTTCTCAATAAAATGCCGAATATTCGCCGTGCGTCCGGCGCTCATACATTTTCGACACTTCATAGGCTTGTTAGGTCGTGGTCTAGAAATGGGCTTGGGATTACACTTAAACAATGGTACACTAGGCACAGGCGAAGCACTAGTCTTCGTACTTGGATCAGGATCGGTTTGGGCGGGTCGACTCTTGTTTCTTCGTCCAACCTTCCTATATCTTCGTTGAAGATCAAAGGGGTTACGCAGCGAAGCAGGTGTAACCACAACTACGAAATCACGCTCGACCAGGTTCTCGAAAATGTACCTCATCATCGTGTGCCAGTAATGGACACGTTCGTTGCCATGACCACTGCTAACACAACTCAATAGCAATGGTCGAACCGACCACTACGCTGATAGAACCTATAACTTATACCCGACAAAAATGTTTATTTCCAATTATATTTAATGTGCCTTTGCTTTCATTGTATATGCATATAGTTGTATGTAGTTTGTATACTGTCTAATTACTATCGAATTTGTATATGACGTACACGAAGTAGTGGTAGCCAGGGAATAAATTATTTGATTGCCGTTAGAGGGAAGCACTGTTGCCTTATAATCTGGTCATAATTTCCCCGCAGCACGAAATATCTTTGATGTCATTACGACAGCTTAATAAGCCGAATAAGCGGACATTTCAGGATCATAGTGGTATCATTTTGATTTCATAATGAAAAAGTGCTGTTGTCATTATGAATGGTACCCTATAGTTAGGGATTGTCGATTTGAAAATGCCATGGCATATTGGGCATCATGCAAAAATGCCAGGGCATTTTGGACATTTTCAACCTTGGGCAAATACGTCGATTTTGGGCATATTCGGCACGGGCATTTTGGGAATTTTCATTCCTGGGCATATTCGGCATTTTGGGCATATTCAGTTCAAATTTTCGGGTCGATTACCTTTTCAGACTTTATTGGTCGCTGCTACTACTGCACACTACCCCGCTCACGCCGTTATAACTAAAAACGATTACTCGACGGTTTTATCACACAGGTAAATAAATCTAGTCAGTAGACAATTGTAGAAGTTGTAGGTGTTAAAACGTCTAACCATTGTTACTACTAGACAAAACTCACATTTTGGAATGCAATAAACTTCGAAGCACTGGTCATAAAATTTGAGACATTTTAATTACGCTGGAGGCGGAGCAACTGCTACAGAGGATGAAAGTTATACAAATCAAACAATCAAAGTTCTGACTAGGAGGATTTGTTGATGACGTATTTATCACTCGAGTTTTCTGATTAACTTTATACAAAATGAAACAAAATTGCATTCGTCAATAATTCAATATAAAGTGTGTATGATACACAGCACGTGTCTTTTGAAATACAATACATTTAAACAAAATTGCCATGTACGCTTTTAATAGGATTTCATTTTAATAGTGAATAGTGGCAATTTTGGCTCGATTGTATTACTGAGTTTTACCTGCCAGAAATGCAGAATACTCCCGGCTGAAAATGTCTAAAATGAGAAATATGCCTAAAATGCCGAATATGCCCTGCAGAAAATGCCCAAATTCAGGGCATTTTCCCAATGTGCCAATATGCCCAAAAATATGGCACGTTGGCGGGCATTTTGGGCATATTCAGCTTGGCAGGCATATATGCGAGGGCATTTTCAATCGACATTCCCTACCTATAGTGTCACTGAAGTCATTCTGAAATCATTATGTTCTTCCAGTGCTAGCTGATGTAAGCAACTGTGGTGGATTAATGTTAATGCGTGAGTGGAACGCATGGGCGCTTTAGAAGTGTCCCAAAACATTAAGTACCCTTTCACTTTTTCCAAGCAATGTTTATTTAACTTTAACCGTCCAAGTTTCAGTTTACTTTTTCATGTGAAGCAATATGTACAGCTGTTTATCGTTCCTATTAAAGAGTACGTGTTTCACTGCCACGTTCGATAAGTTTAGTTGACATCACCAAAGCAATTAATTTAAGCTTGATTAGAGACACGACCACTCCGAAGCTTATGTAGAGCCCGAAGTCAGCTTGCAGCTAAGTTTTTATTCGTAATTCCAATTATTTTCTAAAACTTGTGGGTAACAGAGTTGTGGCCAGAAGGTTCGTATTGTCCTACAAAATATTTTATTGAATCAAATTCCGAATGATGTGTATGCGCGTGTATGTAAGTATAAGATGGGGAAAATATTTGTTTCCATATAATTCTTAATTGACTAGCTTTGTTCTAATGTCTAGGAAATTTAGTAAGTCGTTGCGATGGTAGATTTACGAATCTGAAAAATATTTTTGGAATTTCCCTTTTAAGAAAAATGTAATCCTTGATGCAAACCTAATGTTAGAAGCTGTAATCTAAATTTTGAAACAGCGTATTAATATTATAATTTAATTATATCGAAATTCAGCTAGGCTTATTTGGTTAATAAATATTTTTGGCTTCCCATTGTTCATCATTACTTATTATTATTAATATCTAAAAATAATATTTAATATAAAGTCAACTACCTCTCTCATTCTCTGCAAGAAGACCAAGATTTTACTTGAAATAAGATGGTAGATAGAAAAATAAGTTAAATTAAAATAGTGCTTCTTATGGTGGAAATGTGCTGTATATATGTCAATCCCTACTTTTTATAACATCATTTATACTAATTTGAAAGTGATTGTCTTGATGGTGATGGTGCCAGTCGTCACTTTTGTACATGACATGTTGAAGCATAGCGGCCAGAGATGCGCATCCACAGTTTCGTTACGTTACGTTACACTATTGCGATAGGTTTTAAAATTGTCGTTAATTATCATTACATTACTAATTATCGTATGAAAAATTCAGCGTTACCGTTCCGTTACTACAAGACAACGGTAATACTCTAGCGTTAATTTTCGTTACCATTCAAAAATATAAAATAGCCGTTACTTTCCGTTATCGTTACTATCATTGTCCGCTCGTTATAAACTAAAGTGTCAAACAGTTAGTTCTTATCTATTAAAAGCTACGTTAGAACCAAAACTTAATTCGTAAGCCGATGACACATTGTCTTTTTAGCAAAAGCGTGTGGATTGAGGAAAATAAAGGGTCACAAACTTCCTTTTGAAACTTGCCATGTATTCATTAACGTGCATAAATGATGCTCAGAGATCAGGGTGTCCACATCAAACTTAAGTTGTTAACATTTCCCTCGTTTATTTGCATGCACAGTTACTCAAGCCAATAATTGATGTCAATTGCCTAATGCAAAGATAAATATTTATATGATAGCGTTGCGTTACGTTACGATATCTTTTTCTGTTTACACACGCTGGAACGCTGTAGTTATTCCGATAAATGTTTAGCACACCCTAGTTCCGTTACCGTTAAGTTATTGCCTGCTCCAAATATAGGCCGTTGCGTTAAAAAACGGCGTTATTCCATTATTGTTGGGTAAAAGTAACGTAACGGGCGCATCACTGATAGCGGCTCATTTTATTTCTTTCATTCATGCAAAAAATTGCTTTGATTTTTATTTTTATCCACTTTTTTGCACGAATGAAAACAAAATTCTATTCTTCTTTAACATTTTTTATTTTGGACTGCTAACTGCAGGAGATAACAAAATCAATTCGCTAACTATTTAAAAATTACCAAAATACCAGGAACTGAAAAAAGTTTCGCTAACTATACTCAGAAATTATGAACTTTCAATTTTGACCAATACCATATATGAATTAACAAAAATACTGTTCCAAATATCCGGGAATTGAGAAAATTCAGTTTCGGCCAACTCCATTGATAGGTTGGGCTAATCTCATAACCTCATTAATTCCCCTTCTGGAAAAAATTCATTTGGCAAAACCTCAGCCTGAAATTGTGACATTTTGGTGTTGCTTAATAACTTCTTAAGCTCCAGTACGATTTCAATTAAATCAATACCAATCGATTAAGAGGGTTGAGTTGAGCCACACATCCACAAACAACATCAATTCTTCTTCTTATAATTTATTATTCAATAATTCTGGGATAAAATCAGAGAGTTGTCTGTTCATCGGTCTCAATTTAGAGAAATTCCATTACAAATTAATAACACCTAAAGCTCCAACCTGATTTCAATAAAACCGGCATGACAAAACTCATGGGAAAGAGTTGTGTACGGAACCATGAATAATTCTCATGAATTGGCTTTCTAATAAAAATTCAGCTCGGCTTGACAAATCCTCAGCCTAGGGAACGTCCATCAATGATGTCATGGTAAAAAAGGGGATTTATGGACCCAATGCCATAGGTGTCATCAAGTGTCATCACTGACAAAACTGATGGACCCACCCCAATAGGTGACATCACCTATTGGCTATGCTGTAAGACATGGAAATCCACGATTTTAGCGTATACATAATTTACACAATTTAAAAACGTAGTCGCATCGTTGTCATTCCTTAAATTCCTTCACTTCAAGGATCGCAATTAGTATGTAACGACGGGGATAGTATTTGGAGCTTCAGCCGCGGATTCAAAGGATTATTTTTCAAATTCATTTTTTGGCTAAACTTCTGTTATGAATTGTGAGTAGCGCTTGAATTGAGGGTGATATCACCTAGTTCTGTAGAGACCCACTGACTCTGTCATACTTCGTCATCCAAGTCAAAACTGACTCACCCACATAGAGGATGACATCATTGATGGACGTTCCCCTAACAGAGTGGAAACAGTTGAGGTCATGTGTCTAGGAATGAACAACATATTTTATTCAATACACAGCCAGTGACAAAAATATTGACCTACGCTTCAGGAACTGATGAAAGATTTTGGCAAACTAGCTTACACTTGAGATAAAAAATATATGAGTACATGAAATGTCTTCCAAAACAATATTCTTCAGAACAGCACTGCACTTCCGGTCCTTTTTGAAGCTAATAAATTCCTGATATACATATGTTTAAACCCCCAAAAAATTGAATTTGTTAAAAATATTTTTTAAATTGTCACCGTCAATTCCTTTTAAAACTTTAAATTTTTACCTTTATTTTCCCTACGCCTGCTAAGCGCTTCGGTAGATTCTACTAAATTTACGTACCGTTTGGCCAATTAAAATATACTCAAAAACTACTCCGCAAATGTGACTCGGGAATTATCAAGTTCACAACCAATTGGAACAGTTCTTTCGAACCGTCGTGTTAACCCAAAGTCAAATCCTGATTTTCCTACACGGGTTTTCCAAACTTTGACCTGCTTTTTTACATGACATTTTTTTCGCCTAGATGGACTCACGTGAGACATGTCCCGCTCAGAAATAATTGACTTATGAATTATAGAGTGTTTAAATAATTAAACAAAATTAATTAGCGATTGTGAAATTGATTGAATTAACTGATAACTTTTGACTGAGATATTGAATCACGATACCTCATTTGAAAACTTCTTATATGCTCTGCAAGCTCAAGTTTTAAAGCCTATTCAAAATTTCGGCGTGGTATTTCATTTCATCGATTTTTTACCCGAATTTCGATTTGTTTTTGTTGAATTTGTCAATTCAACTAGGACTAAAAACTGTAGTCACAAACGGCCAAAGTGAAATATTCCAGTGTGTAATGTGGGTCAGAGGTTGCATTCTAAAAGTTTTAAGTTTAAACACTTGACCTCGGAAACCCCTACTTTCGGAGGAACGAGAATTCAAATGTGTGCATCCAAATTATTCATATGTACATACATGTGTTTTTATTATATCCAATTTGGGAGAATCATTTTCGATCTCAAAACTCCGGAACTATGCAAGGTTCCAAAAATTCAGTTTTACAGATTCGAGATCTATTTACGGAATCCATCATCGCATCGCCAGTGTCAGTCACAATCGATTCAGTGAAGAGATTCTAGTCCTAAAAATCTATGAAACTCATTTTTATTTGACCAACGTTCTCGTTCTTTCATTCTCTCAATTTTAATTTGAGCGTTCACATAATCGCTAGGCAAGCTATAAGTGGACAATTGAGTGCAGAGTGCATAGGCATTCTGAAGTCTATTTGGTTTACACACACGTGTCATTTTACCCCGTGGAATATTTTTAAACTTGAATTTTGATCCCTGTAAAACAACTATCTAAAACTTATAATGGGACTATCTTTTGCCACATTGGGATTACGTCAGGAAAATTTACTACGCTTAAAACTTGGGTGTTTAAACAGTAGCTATATTTTTTATGGATATTGTCTTAAAATTAAAAATTTTATTTGCGTAATTTCGTATTTAAAAAAAATATTGAAGTGAAATTTATGGCTGAATTGCAGTGGAAGTCATAAAACTCAATTCAGTCAGTCTGTCAATACATCATCTCACCTCGGACAATTGAGGTTAGGAAACACTTTTTAATTTTGAAATTTTGAAAGATCACAGCATTTTAAAATATCTTTTGAATCGAACCGTCCATAAAAGTCAGGAAATTACATTTTTGCATCTTTACACCTTGCACTCGGTTCTTACTGGTCATGTTGACATTTCTAAAAGTATAGAGTTGCTGGATTCGTCAAATAAAAGTCAACGACGTTTCCTACAATTTTTGTAGAACCAGTATTCTGAAAACTGTTTTTAAATTTGAACAATTTATAACTTTTAAAACTTACTTGACTTTTTCCTAAACATCCTGGCTAAAATAATAATAATGTATACAAAATCCTAAAATGTTACAAATGATACGAATTATTTCCAAAGGTTGTCATCAGGAAAAAAATGTTTTACATGACTCTCTTTTAAATCTCCTATAGAATAATTCGTACTAACGAAATCGAAAAAAAGAAACATCTGAAAACTTCGCTTCTTTTGGCCTACAACCTCAGAGTGGAAACAATTTAGGCCATGTATTTAGGAATGCACAACATATTTTATCCAACATCCAGCCATTGACAAAAATATTGACCAGCCTTTCAGGAAGGAAAACATTTCGGCCAGTTCCCTTGCCCTTGAGATTCATATCTGAGAACCCCGAAAAACATTCGAATTTCTTAAACAGATTTTCAAAATTTGACTAATGAATAATGAAAACTTTTAGGGAAATGCTAGAGAACTTTAAAAAATTTATTCCGAAAACACCTAGCAAATGTATATTTTCTTACTTCCTCGGGACTGAATTTGATTAACTACCTGAGAATGAACAAAAATTCAAGTAAACGTATTTGATCGAATTCAAATTATTTAATTAAATTCAAGAATTTCCAAAAAATATTAAACAAATCGTTTAAAAATTTCCAGAATTGTTGGAAATATTTCAAGCCTACCCAGGCCAATGTATACAAATGATATATAAAAATGATATAAAAATAATATCAAAACTATTTTGATTTTCGCAGAAATTCCCAGCAGTCTACACAAATATTATAAACAATAATTATAATTTACAAAAGTAGTTGCTCAACTTCCACCTATTTAAAGAATACGTTTCCACTAACTACCTAGAATTTTTATAAATTTCGTCAAATTCCCAAGAATTTGCAAAACGACTTCCCAAATCTTCACGAATTTACAAAACATGTGGTAAGTTACCGTATAATTGAGCCAAAGTACAACAAATGAGAAAATGTGTCAGCCAATTTGTTTTCATCGTCAAAAATATCAAGGCACATCTCCAGCAATACACACAAAAATCTGATCAACTTCCCAGGAGTTAGGAAAAATCTCTTTTGTTTAATCTCCTGGGATTGGACAAAAATTTCAATAAATGGATTTTAAAATTTATTTTTAGGAATCTATCTGGTCTCATATAATCCGTTCCTGGGAACGCTATTTATAAATTAGAATGATTATATTAGGCTCAAAGGGCTGCCCATAAAGGTTGCGACGAATACACCACTAATAAATATTCTTCTGAACGACACAATGTCCATGAAAAAATAACCAGATAAAATCTCTCCTTCTCCAGATTTTTACTTATGAGATGAATTTAACCAACCTAGTTTTTGTTCTTACGAATTATGCCAAAAACTTATCAACGAAGTTCTGGTTTATTGTAGACATGAAGGGAAAAATGCGGTTGTATTTTTTCGTATTTATTTATTTAAGGGCTTATAAGCTCACGCCCATGGTCCGATATTGGCTTACAACGTTTTACAATAAACGTTCAATCCTCCATATAATAATAATAATTATTATTATTATATACACATTTTTATATTACCAATTTTACAGATTCATTTACAACTTTCTTATGTACAGCCACTAAAGATTTATCTTCTTCTCAGACAAATGTATTTGAAATAAAAATACTAATCCACAAAATACGAATGACTTCAGACCACACGCAGTGATACACTACATGTGAGAAACCACCTCAGTATTGTAGTAATGGGGAAAAATTTAGCGACCTTGCTATTTATTGCAATCTGGATCTATTCCTTTACAGCGCAATGTCAACTCTGAGGTAATTTCCTAAAATGCGCAATGAAAATTTTAAGGTAAATTCCGATACAGAGCAATGTCAATTTTGTGATAAATGTCTGTAATGCACAATTTTAATTTTCAAGAAAACTACGAAAGCAGAATTTTAATTTTCAGGTAAACCTCTTTATACAGCACAGTGTTAAGTTTTAGCTCCTATGTAGCGCAATGTTAGTTTTGAGTTAAATTCCTAAGCAGCGCAATGTCAATTTTATGGTGAATAATAATTATTTTCAGCTCTTTTTACTTTTGACTATATGGTTATGTTTGCTGTAATGGAATATTTGTTTGATTTTTAGCTCTGCCAAACCTCCAATTACGATAATATGATCAGCGAAAAACAAACAAAAATCAAAAAAATTGATTATACAAGTATTAAATGTGTACACTGTGCAATTTTAATTTCCAGGTCAATTTTTGTCCAGTGCGACTTGCTTTCCATGTCGTTTTAAGGAGTCAAACGATAGAAATAACAACTAGAGGCAAATTCAGCGCAATGTTAATTTTTAGAGAAAATCCTATCCTGTGCAATTCTAATTTTCAGGTAAACTCCGATACCCATAATGTGTGTGCATCCATAATTTGATCATGAACGGAGTCATATTTGATGCTATAAATGAAATTTCTTCCAATAAAATATTCCGCAGAAAAATACTACATTTCCGACCCTAACCCAGTTATCCTGAAAAAGTTCAAGATGTTGAACTAAACAATCAAAGTACTTTGTTGTTTTTCCTCGCGCTTATTTCAATTAATGTGGGCGGATGTAAAATAATTATAAATAGTAATAATTTTGGAACGCAACTCACTAAACTTCTTGATGGACCTCTGCGCAAACAGACGTATATTTTCGGACCAGAAAAGAAACAACAAACAAAGTAATTTATTGGGACATTAAAAATCCCGGTTTACTTGATCTTATGAACCACGTGACCTCAATTATTGACCCAGGTCAATGAATCGAAAACCTGGAACTAAGTTTGTTGCAAATAAAATATTTTGTGGATCACTCCAATATCCGTGGGCTACGGCGGAACGACAAAGGATTATGGTCACACTGAAAGGTGCCTGAAAACAATTTGCTCCCACGCTATTCCTTAGAAGTAGTGCTGCGCTCGGGTCAAGTATTTACAAAGATCCGACCACGAACTTGACTTGACCCCGACCTCTCAAGTACGTATTTCAAGATTACCCGAACTTGACATTTTCAGTTCAAGTAATACTTGAATGAAACAAGTTCGGGTTTTCAAGTAATTCTCAGATTACTTGACCATGATTTTATACGCGCGTTTCGGCTCCAACTTCAACTTGACTTGACCATGACCCGAACTTGACCATGAACTTGAACTTTCGAGTACTTTCAAGTAATCCATTGGACCTCAAAATACTTAAATTTTATTGAATTTATATTTATAATGAAAGCGAACCTGGGTTTCTGACACACTAGGTTTCACCCAGCATTTTGCGAGCAACCGCCTCTAAAAATAATAATTGTATTTTTGGTTCCTTTCAATGAATGTAGAACGATGGTACACTGCAGATCTACTCTGATTTTTTGTACCGGGTGGGTCTGGTGACTGAGTTGACATTTTCGGTGAACACAGAACTCCTTTTAGGTTTTGTTGCCACATACTATTATAAACATGGGTGCTAACATTTCCACGGAGCCATATGAATGTTGAGCTTTCTTTTGTATTTGCGTACACGGAACAAATTAACAAATGCCGCTTAAAATGACGTATTAAATGCCGTTTTAAGTTTCATTTAGTACAGTGAATCGTAAGTGAATTGAAAACTCCCTCAGCCATGAATAATTGCACAAGCAAAATTACTTGAACTTGTAAACGAAAAACTCAAGTTCGTGGTCAAGTACTTCTTAATATTTACTTGAACATGATCAAGTACTATGGTTCAAGTAAAATAATTATACTTGACCACGAACTTGACTTGAGGTAAGAAATCATGGTCAAGTTCATGAAATACCTGAACACGACCCGAACCGTTCATGGTTTTAAATTTATTTACTTGACCACGACCCGAACGCGAACTTGACTTGAAATACTCGTGTACTACTTGTACTTGTGCGCAGCTCTGCTTAGAAGGGGCAATGGTAAATGTATTTTGCATTCACAGAAAATTTTCTTTTAGATTTAAAAAAAAAACATCTATCCACGTAGTTCAAAAATCTTTGATAAACAGAACTCAGGGAAATGTAGAAACGTCATTTTCGGGGAAAACTAAACTTTTGAATGTTTTTACATTTTTGCTCAAATTGTCAAATATTTATACAATAAGACTTCAAGGGCATTAACAGACCGCAATTACAAATCATTAATTTTATTTTTTTACTTTCCAATTTACAAGGTTATTCGGTGTAAACCCTTTTCTAGTTAAATGTTGCTTCATCCTTTCGCGGTCTGCGTCTAAACTATTGGAAGCAATGATCGCTTGCTCTGCTCGTCTGAAATCCCTGAAATATTCTGGAAATAAGCGTCAAATTTTTCCTTAATTAAAAATTCTAATAAACCTTCAAAGCCTTTTAAAATTTCAGTTTTTTCAAAAAATTTCTGATACAGCTATTTTGTAAATTTTTTAGTAATATTCCAATCTGTAAATCTAAAAAACTAAATTCTAAATCAGAAAATACCCTGGAATGAAAAAAAAACACATTTAAAATTGTCAAAGTACAATGATTTTGTTGTCAAAAAATGGTTTAATGTAATTTTACAAAATAGTACTTTTTGTGTACTTGTTGAAACTGAAAAGCAATTTACGTACGCTAGAGCCGTGAGAAACCTATTAGAGCTAGAATATTTACGACAACATTTTTCAAGATGGGAAATCAGAAAATGAGCTCGAAATAATGTATTTAGCGACTTAATATTTTTAACTTTAATAATTAGTTAATTTAAAAACAACAATTTTGGCCTGCTACCTGTAAGAGATAACAAAATGAATTCGCTAACTATTTAAAAATCGGCAAAATAACAGGCACTGAAAAAAAGTGTCGCTAATTCTACTCAGAATTCATCAAGTTTCATTTTGACCAATAACATGTGAATTAACAAAAATATTCTTCCAAATACCTGAGAATTGAGATTTTTTTTTGCCAACTCCACTGATAGGTAGAGCCAATCCCATAACGTTCCCCTTCTGGTAATTTTCAGTAACTTGGCAAAACCTCAGCCTGAAATTGTGAAATTCCGGTGTTGCTCAAAAACTGTTAAAGTTTCAGCTCGATTTCAATGAAACCAGTATCAATGGACTCGGAGGGTTGAGTTGTGGTTGTAGCCAACAGTAAACTACATGAATTCGCTTCGTATTAAGAATTCATCGACTATGCAAATTCGCAACGTAAAATGGAAAAATTCCAATATTGTTGAATAACTTCTTAAGTAAGCGTTAGAGCATCTCCCCGTGGGATATTTTAGGCCCGTGGCCGTCCGGCCCGAAATTGAAGTTCAACGATAAAGCCTTTACAACGCAAAAAGTAACACACTAAGTCGTATAGCTCCTCACGAGTACGAGTAGATACTCGAGTTTCGAGTACGAGTACGAGTACGGGTCGAGTGCGGTATCAACTTAAATTGGTACTTGTACTCGTCGGTCGAGTATCCGTTTTCGTACTCGAACTTGAGTATATTTCTAACGAGTATCAGAGCGAGTACGAGTACGTTCAAAGTACTTGAACCAAAGCACGAGTACGAGTTCGGGACATCAATCCAAAAGTACTTGAACCCGTACTTGGATTTACATTTGATACTCGAGTAATTTCCTCCCGCGCAAAGTCCACATCCATATTTCCTTGATTGCAAAAAAAGGTGTTGTTATTCCGAAGCAAAAAAGGAAAAGCGGTTAAATTCAAAATTACTCCGAATAGAATGAAACGATACACCTACAGCGTAAGTTATTGTTACAACTCCGATTTGAGTACTACTGTAGTTACTATCTAATTGTAAGTATTTACCTATCGCCGTAAAATATAATGGAACAGGAGAATAGGGCAGAATTAATGGAGGTTAGAATGAGATTGACCTGACTGAAGAGAATCCAGTCGATATGACTGGCAGAATCAAATCATGATCTATTGTTCATCGGCATTTTAATCTCGTTGGAGAAAATTTTCATTGCAAACACTGTTCGTAAGTTGCAGTTACAAATTCTTGTTAGTTGAATCTACTATTTGTTTTCTATGTCAATATCTGTTTAACAAAAAATAACATCTAAAAAAATTTTTTTCGGTGTACTTGATACTCGAGTACGGTTCGAGTACGAGTTCAAGTACGGGTCGGTCGGTATAAACGTTTTATACTCGTAAGTACGGTCCAAGTTCGGTACAAAATTTAGAAATATAATACCGTCCTCCGAGTACAGGATTTTTTACTCGTACTTGAAAACACAAGTCCGGGTCAAGCGGGAATTTGACCCGACAATTCGAGTACGGTTCCAAGTACGAGTACGGTATGGATAACTACTCGACCCGTGAGGAGCTATACTAAGTCGTGCTTTGTTTTAAAGGTAAAATTACAAAGGTTTGAAATTCGTTCAATGTATTTAAGTCTTTTACATTCACAACTGCTGATCCTGCATGCACCACTCATGGAATTTTTCACGGGCTTTCACGGTCTTTTTTAACCGCGTTGAAAAGACCTTAACCAGTCAAGCGTAATTATTTTTGCCCGTACCCGCCCAAAGCCGAGCTTTTTACTGACGCATATTTTAACCGCCCAAGATGCTCTTGTACCCGTCTGATTTTAATACAGCCAATATTAATCGATTAAGAGGGATGAGTTAAGGTGGAAACCACTGATAAACCTCATAATTCCTCCTCTGGGAAAAATTCAGTGACCTTGCTTTTTATCAAAATGTTGGGATCAATTTACAATTCAGCGCAATGTTAATCTTGTGATAAATATCAATACTGCGCAATGATAATTTAGTGATAAATGTCAATACTGCGTAATGTTAATTTTCAGGTAAACTCCTATACAGCCCAATGTTAATTTTATGATAAATCCCTATGATATAATGTTAGTTTTGAGTTAAATTTCGTAAACAGCGCAAAGTTAATTTTGTCGTTAATCATTTTTTTCGATCGTTATAAATTTTGTGTTATAAGAAGCAGGGATTGACATACATATATACAGTACATTCCCACCATAAGAAGCACCTTATTAACTTAACATATTTTTCTATCTACGATCTTATTTTAAGTAAAATCTTGGTTTTCTTGTAGAGTGAGAGAGGTAGTTGACTTTATATTAAATATTATTTTTAGGTATTAATAAGTAATGACGAACAATGGGAAGCCAAAAATGTTTATTAATCAAACAAGCCTAAGTGAATTTCGATATAGTTAACTTATAAAAAAGGGCAAAATTTAAATTGCCTCAAACACCCACTTTACCCGAAGGGTTACGGTTTTTTGAAAATGCGAAATTTAATACAATTGAATACGACTTACAATTAGCTGTATGGTGACTTCGGGTGCAAGAGATTCGGAGGGCCCAGTTCCTGGTCTCTGCATTTTGTTGGTAGTGTCGACTAAACGTTTCCAACGTAACATTGAGACACAGTCTTTAAAAGGAAGGATCGACAGCTACACTTTGGCAACACATGGAAAAGTAAACAGACTCCACGGTTACTGTATCTTTGAGTGGAAAAAGTGAAAGGGTACGTAACGTTTTGGGACACATCTAAAGACTCCTTGCGTTTTACTCGCGCATGACAACTGAAGCCTTCATGTTCCACCCTTGAGTCTTCAGGAAGAAGCAGCAGTAATAATTATATGTACTGCACCCTCGAGAAATAGCTGCATCAAGCTTCACTGAAGGAGAATTTTTAGCTGCTTAGGGTGTGTAGTCCTATGAGCTCAGTTTTCCCTAAATTTAACTTTATATATTTAATTTTTGAGTTCATGAGGCTGAATTTGTTTTTTTTCGGAATTTGTTGTAATTGTGGAGAGCTCGTTGGAATGTCTAATAAATTTTATTTTCATCTTTTATTTTTGGAAAATATTCACGTTTTGACCATAAACAGGGAGAATGCAGAAATGCTCTAAAAATATTTACGGACTGGCAAAAAAGTAATTGACTAATTTCCTAACAATGCACGTAAAACAAAAATATTTGACCAACTTCCTTGAAATTGATTAAAATATTTTCGATTCGAGAATACCAAATTATTTCTCAAGCTGTCGTATATTTTGGCAAAAGGTTTGGCCAAAATGCAAAATATGAGAAAACTTTCAGCCAGTTTGTTTTCACAGTCAAAATTATCAAGCCGGATCTCCAACAATATACACAACCAACTTGACTAATTTCCTCGAAACTGATTAAAATAGTATTATATCAATGTTTTTACGCTCCCAAGTAACACTCATCGCCACATGACCACTCGGGATCGGAGTGAAATTTTGTGAGGATCTTACCTGTACCTGGCCCAATGCCCCAAGGCGACCAAATGTTTGGGCCTTCTCGCGCTGGTTTGCGCGGATATTCACGCAGAAGTTTTAAATTCTAATTCTAGAGCATAGGTTCCCTCCTGTCCAGCCAAAATTTTCCAATGTTAAATACCATATTGTGACCAATATTGACCATTATGAGGCCACACAAATTATTGTGACCAATATTGACCATTATGAGGCCACACAAATTATTGTGACCAATATTGACCATTCTGAGGCCACACAAATAATTGTGACCAATATTGACCATTCTGAGGCCAATAAAATAATTGTGACCAATATTGACCATTCTGAGGCCAATAAAATAATTGTGACCACTATTGACCATTCCGAGGCCAATAAAATAATTGTGACCAATATTGACCATTCTGACGCCAATAAAATAATTGTGACCACTATTGACCATTCCGAGGCCAATAAAATAATTGTGACCAATATTGACCATTCTGACGCCAATAAAATAATTGTGACCAATATTGACCATTCTGAGGCCAATAAAATAATTGTGACCAATATTGACCATTCTGAGGCCAATAAAATAATTGTGACCAATATTGACCATTCTGAGGCCAATAAAATAATTGTGACCAATATTGACCATTCTGAGGCCAATAAAATAATTGTGACCAATATTGACCATTCTGAGGCCAATAAAATAATTGTGACAAATATTGACCATTCTGAGGCCAATAAAATAATTGTGACAAATATTGACCATTCTGAGGCCAATAAAATAATTATGACCAATATTGACCATTCTGAGGCCAATAAAATAATTGTGACCAATATTGACCATTCTGAGGCCAATAAAATAATTGTGACCAATATTGACCATTCTGAGGCCAATAAAATAATTGTGACCAATATTGACCATTCTGAGGCCAATAAAATAATTGTGACCAATATTGACCATTCTGAGGCCAATAAAATAATTGTGACCAATATTGACCATTCTGAGGCCAATAAAATAATTTTGACCAATATTGACCATTCTGAGGCCAATAAAATAATTGTGACCAATATTGACCATTCTGAGGCCAATAAAATAATTGTGACCAATATTGACCATTCTGAGGCCAATAAAATAATTGTGAATAATATTGACCATTCTGAGGCCAATAAAATAATTGTGACCAATATTGACCATTCTGAGGCCAATACAATAATTGTGACCAATATTAACCATTCCGAGGCCAATAAAATAATTGTGACCAATATTAACCATTCTGAGGCCAATAAAATAATTGTGACCAATATTAACCATTCTGAGGCCAATAAAATAATTGTGACCAATATTGACCATTCTGAGGCCAATAAAATAATTGTGACCAATATTGACCATTCTGAGGCCAATAAAATAATTGTGACCACTATTGACCATTCTGAGGCCAATAAAATAATTGTGACCAATATTGACCATTCTGAGGCCAATAAAATAATTGTGACCAATATTGACCATTCTGAGGCCAATAAAATAATTGTGACCACTATTGACCATTCTGAGGCCAATAAAATAATTGTGACCACTATTGACCATTCTGAGGCCAATAAAATAATTGTGACCAATATTGACCATTCTGAGGCCAATAAAATAATTGTGACCAATATTGACCATTCTGAGGCCAATAAAATAATTGTGACCAATATTAACCATTCTAATGCCAATAAAATAATTGTGACCAATATTGAACATTCTGAGGCCAATAAAATAATTGTGACCAATATTGACCATTCTGAGGCCACACAAATAATTGTGACCAATATTGACCATTCTGAGGCCAATAAAATAATTGTGACCAATATTGAACATTCTGAGGCCAATAAAATAATTGTGACCAATATTGACCATTCTGAGGCCAATAAAATAATTGTGACCAATATTGACCATTCTGAGGCCAATAAAATAATTGTGACCAATATTGACCATTCTGAGGCCAATAAAATTATTGTGACCAATATTGACCATTCTGAGGCCACACAAATTATTGTGACCAATATTGACCATTCTGAGGCCACACAAATTATTGTGACCAATATTGACAATTCTGAGGCCAAACAATTATTGTTACTAATATTGACGGAAGACAGAAAGCATGCGAAAACACTGGGATTTACAAAAATTTCGTTGGTATTAATTTTTATCAAATGTGAACTGTCCGACTCAGAGATGTGGCCGTTACGTTACTTTGTAGTAACGCCCTAACGCCTGTGTTTTAACATAACGATGTATACTTGGAGCAGGTTATAATGTAACGGTAACGGCACATGGATATACAAATCCATTATCAGAATAACGGTTCCAACGTTTGTAAACAAAAAACGATATTGTAACGTAACTCAACGCTACCAAATGAAAATACGTGTGTAGTGTGCACGTACGTAAGTTTTTGCATTGCGCCTTGGCAGCTATTATTGGCTTTATTTGTAGTAGCATGTATATTAACTATAAACCGCGGATATATTAAACACTTGAGTTTAATGTGGTCAGCCTGACGCCATACATGGGCACCCTCACTAGGGATTGAGGGTTGCCTCGCCATCACATACTGCGAGGGTGATGGCGAGTACACGTTGATTTTAGGCGCCCTCATGAACATGAGGGAGAGGACCTATGAAGAGGATGTGAACGAAAGAGGGGGAGGCAGAGTATACATGTAAGCCCTCATGACCTTCTCTTACCTTAATCGTTATCACACATATATTGTTCTGTAGCAAGACCAACTTCATAACGTCTTAGGTACATGGTTTATGACCCTGCGCAAAAATCGCAGTTTTAATTTTTAAAAGTAAAAGGTCCTCTTGTTTAGGTTAAAATTTCTTATATTAAACTCCAGAAAAAAATTTCATTTTAGGATGTCGGGGAGACGTGGTCAGTTGTATGTATATATTTATTGTGTTTACGAGAAATCTCATACACAAGTTTTACGTTAGCATATAATTTAACATATCTTGCTATACAGATCCGGCGCTGTACCCTTTAGTTCGGGTGCATATAATGTTCATTGGTACTATAAGTGATATATATACTTATGTATAGTTACGCGGAGTTTTTACAGATTTCAAATATAAATTTACAAATGTTTTCTAGTAAGTATTCATCGGAAGTACATAAAAGTTCTTCAAAAGCTTTCAACCTGCTTCTATTTCCTATGAAGAAGCTAAGTAGTTGTTGCCTGGTTCTTTGTAGAGATTCACATTCCATGAATAGATGGAACCACGATTTTAATTCTTTATTACACAGTGTGCATAGTTGATTGCAATCTGGTATAATATTGTTTCCAGATCTAATTTCCCCCCCATCGCACGGTGACAACCTCACCTGTGCAACCATCTTAATTTTATAGAATGAAATATTTGACGTCAAGTATGCTGGATATCTTGTATCTCTCAGCAGGTACTTATAAAGACTATTTTGCTTAGAGCTAATGATTCTATCAATATCCAGCATATAAGACTGCATTTGGCTTGCTTCAATTATATTGTCCATATTTTCGATTACCCACTGGCTTGTAAAATCGTCCCAATTTACTTCGATGCCCAATCCATTAATTTTATTTTTAACCTGGGCGGCCCAGTTCCATGCCATCGGATACATGCTATTTCTTGCAATTTGGATCATTTTCGAAAGGACGATTCTCGGATATCTGTTCGTGCCCATATTCATCACTTTATACATGTATAATAGCGCAAGCTTTAACACTGTACATTTAATCCTATGTCGTCCAGCTTCTACCCTTATAGAGTGGTTTGACACCGTGGGAGGCAATCCTAAAACTTTTCTAATGAAAATGGTCTGCACAGTTTCTATTTCTGTATCTAGTCCTATTGCCCATACCGCTGCAGAGTACAAAAGGTTTGACGAGCATAGCGAATCAAACAGTTTAACAATAGATTCCCAAGAATTACATTTAGATAATTTAATAATTCGGACAACTTCGTACATAGCGACCATCGCTTTTTTTCTGAAAAAATCTGCTGTAAGTCTGAAAGAGCCCGTCGAGTGAAATGGAACGCCTAAATATACATACTCTTTCACTACTTCCAGGGGCGATTTTTTAAAATAAAATCTTGGTGAGGATGGTGGTTGCTTCTTTGAAAAAATCATTACTTTCGTTTTACTTATATTTACCTCCAACTGGTTTAAAATACAGTACTCCTCCAAAATCCTCAATTTCTTCATTAGGTCCCCCTGGCTGTGTGCTAGAATAATAGTATCATCAGCGTACATCAAAGCTAGTACGGATATCTTTTCATTTATACTGATACCACTGGTCCCATTTGCTTCAAAAAAATCCTCCATGTCTGATATAAAGAGTGCAAAGAGCATTGGAGAAAGTATTTCCCCTTGAAGAACACCCTCACTTATTTCTTGGTATTCTGTGAATCCCTCATGCGTTCGGACTCTAAGCTTCGCTTGTGAGTATAGATTTCTGATTATCCTAATGATTTTACCATTTAGTCCTAACCTATGTAGTTTGTCCCATAATAGTTTGTGCGAAATTGAATCGAAAGCCCTCTTGTAGTCTACAAATAGTACAAATATCTTTCGCCTTGGAATTCTAATATGATTGTGTATAATGCCTACTAATGAGAAAATTTGGTCCATACAGGATCGTTTTTTCCTGAAACCCGCTTGGGATTCTGGGATTACTTCACAATCGTCTGCCCATCTGAGTATTCTGTTTAAAATAACCTGAGTGAATAGTTTAGTTATACAGCTTATAAGCGCAATACCTCTATAATTTACGGGGTCCTCTCTGCTTCCTTTCTTAAACAGCGTTATTAGCTCAATTTCTGCCATCTGTTCTGGACATTTCTCTAGACTGAAAACTAAATTATAAAACCCGAGTAGTGATTCCAGCCAGTTTTCCGGCAGTAGTTTCAAGCAGTCATTTGTGACCCCGTCTATCCCAGGACTCTTCCCTTTGCTTATTGATTTGAGCGCTGTCTTTAATTCCATCATTGTTATTCTACTTTCGAGGTAACATTCGCCTGTGTTACTATAGTATGTCTCGTTTATTTCTCTTGCTGGCATAATGTTTTGATAGAACGTTTCCCAAGTGTGTTTTCCTATTTCACTTTTTTGGCAGGGTCTAAACCTACATTTTTTAATAGAGTTCCAAAACGATTGACTATTTTGACAATTACTGACTTCCTGTTGTATTTTTTTGAAGTATTCCTTCTTGTACTGTCTGCACGTCTGCTTGTATAATTTTCGAGTCTTAACCAAATCTTCCCTAGCTTGGCTGTCGTATTGATCGACTAATTTTATTTTCCTACCCATCTTTCTCAGGTTGTTCTTAAGCTCTCTGCATTCTTTATTATACCATGGCTTATTTGTCCATTTTGAAATATTTATCCGTTTCTGTGTACACCCGTGTTTCTTTGCCACATTCCCCAGGGACTCAATGAAAGAATTGAACATATATTCGGGGGTCCCATTTAGTTCCGGTGGAGAGGTTTTTTTCAAATCGTTCAAGAAAAGTGAAAAATTATCTGCTTTAGCATTTATGTTTACAAGATTAATATATTCATTTGGGGTATTGTGAATTTTGACTGCTCCATAAAGTTTAGTTACCACTGGGTAATGGTCTGATGTACCGAGAGTTACCACTTCAAATTTTGTTACTGCTGGTATGAGACTAGGGCCTACTGCGCAGAAATCAATAACGCTTGAGGCATTATGTCCAATAAATGTGTAATTTCCTGTCGGATCTCCGCTTGTTCTCCCGTTGAGTACTGTTAGACCATGTTCATTAAGAGTTTTCAGCATGATTTCCCCTTCTTCATTTATAGCTTTATCCATTGAGAATCTGATTGATGTTAAATGAGTGTTTAGGATTGCCTCCTGTGGTAGTACATCTTTTGTCCCAATTCTACAGTTAAAATCTCCACCTATAATTATATGTAAATTAGTTTCATCATCCATTTTCCTTAACTCATTTTTTAGTTCTTTACATGCATTTTTCCATTCATTTTTTTCCGTCGGAAAGTACACATTCCCAATAATGAAGCATTTTGACAAATACAGGCATTGAAGTTTTATAATTACAAAGTATCTGTTTGTTTGAATTTGTTGAACACACTTATATCTAAGATTATTGAATAATATTCCCACACCACCTGATGCCCTCCCCTTCAGTTCCGTCCTCACTGCTGGTGCATGCACATAATCATATTTACTTAAATTATTTCCTAAGAATAATTTATCTGACTCAATCCACGTCTCACTAACTCCAATAATGTCTCACGAGAGAACTATTTCTCCATCTTTATTTTCAAGGTCAATTAAATTTTTTATACCGTGAATGTTCCAAAAAGCTATATAAACCGGATCGCTTCCTCTTTGCCTTGTGTATGAGAAATTGTCCTATTGCATTTTTAGGATTTTAACCCCATCACTTGTGTATTTTGTCCCTTCGATGATTACCACAGTTGATGAAATGAATTTAGCTTCTTTCCCCGGATTATTCTTCCGATATTCTTTAAGTTCTTCATATAGTTTCTTGTTGATCAGTCTATCCTTCTGCGTAAGGGCTCGGTTGATATACACATGGGGAAGAGATTCTTTTAGCACTCCCTTTGCCTTCATAATTGCAGTGACATCGAATCTGTCCTTCAACTTTATTACAAGTGGTTTTGCTTTACCTTTTTCTTTCGAGCTGAGAGCAATTCTTTTTGCATCCACTATCACAGCACTGTCGATACCCATTTTGCCCTTGATGAGGTGTTCTGCGTCAGAGGTTGGAGATTTGTCCATTGGTAACCCATGCACAATCACCGACGACTGCAGCTCATATCTCTCCATTCTATCAATTGTTCTTTGCTGTGTTGAGATGGTTCTCTCCAAAGTATCGATTCTGTACTCAGCTTCCTCAAGCCTGGCATCGACTTCAACACATTTGGCATCATATCTGATCATGAATTGATTGAAAAGTGCTATATTTTGATTAATTGGCTCCATTATAGCATATAGTGCCGCACCAAGTCCCGCAAAATCGTGAACTTTGCTGAAATCGTATGGATCCATTTCTTTGAAGTGTGTAACTGTCCTGCGTAAACAAAATTCCAACCGTGCTAGTACACACCAGACAGAATAAAAGAAAAAAAAATGAGTTGCCTTCGGCTCTTCACGTATACTGCAAATGTTAAACTTAGCTGATTAGCATTTAAGTGTTCCCTCCTGAGGTTGCTATGAGGATGTTAGGATGTACATAAGCGTCAGCAGGAGCTCTTGACCCGTCTCTTTTTTCAGAATTTTGATTGCGGATTTTACAGTATTTTGACTATTTTGTCTGTATTTCGGTTTACAGCCTTACTCCACTTATTTTAGTACTATTTATTTACAAATTTGAGGTAAGAAAGGAACTAACTTCTGTGAAAATGACACAGCCAAAAAAGTGTGACTTGCCGGTCTGTAAGCAAGGATAACTCTCTCGACGTGGTCAGTTGTAACCAAGGGCACCTGGGCTTTATATTTGATTAATGCTGTTTTCAGACCCTACTATTGAATATTGCTGGTCTGAGGTTATGTAACCTATTTGTGACTAATGTTTATTAACCGGAGACGTAGAAAACAACTTTGATCAATAATATTCATTTTCTGAGCTACTGAATCGATTACAATGAAGATGAACTACAAAATATTGTAGTTTGACTACTGAATGTTTTCCATTTTGCCGACAATTAAAATATAAGGAAGATAGAGACTTTTTACCGATGAATTAGAATTTTAAACTTGTTTTTTACGTTACTTTCAGGACAAAATCGAACAAATATTAAATTTATCAAGTTTTTTATACTATTTACTATTATGTCAACCCCAATATGTCAACCTAATATGTACCTGTACCCAAATACCTGGGTAAAATCTGCACCAATAAAGGGCACTATTTTGAATACAGTAGTTTATTTCAGCAACAATTTTTTTAAAATTTGTTTTAAACGCTAGGTTGTAGGAAATTTTATAAACTTTCTAAGCTATCCAAAAGCTCCGTACGATCAGAACTGGGGAGAATGTCGACACATATTGAAGTTGTCAAATTTTAACCAAGTGTCCGCGAAAAAGTTATTTGAAGTCACAGGTATTGTAGTCAATTGTAGAGGGGGAGGGGGGTTATTTACGTGTAATATAAAATAACGAGGGACCTCATGAGTGCGAGTAGGGCTCCTCACAATTTCAAGTAGTAATTGCAACTATCAATTTCAAATTCAATTTCAATTCAATTTCAATTGACGATAATCTGCAAGTTGTAAATTGAAATCAATTTCAAATAAAAATGGATTTTTAGTTGTTGATTCAATGTCAATTACAAATCAACTATCAATTTATTCATTATAATTGGGAACTTCCACAATTTCAATTTCAAATAGCTGCGTTGCCAAAAATTGATAGTTGAAGTTGATAATTGACAACTAGTAAATGTTAAGGCAAGAATGCGCGCAAAGGCAGGAATGTGTAATCAAAGCGGGGAGATTACTGAACTTCCCAAAGCAAATGACACCTTAATGTGCTGCTTATTTCGTCTATTACAAAAGCAACGAAACACTGAAAAAGTAGCTCCAATCCAAACCAAATGTGGAACCAACAATTACCGAATCTGAAAATCTGTTTGAAATTCAAATGATTAGTTTTAAATACGATTCCAGGGACAAATTCGAGCGATATCTTTCAGAGCACCATACAAAATCGACAGACCTGAAAATGGTGTTCTTAGTTTGCAGTTGGAAGGTGAATGAGTTTAGTTTAATTTCATAGCAAACAAATTGATCAGATGCAGCCAACACTATTTTAGTCAAATTTATTTTCATAGCCAGTTTTTCTTTGGGTACATACGGGTAAGAATTAAAAAAAAACTATTTCAATTCAATTTCAATTCAATTTAATCCCAATTACAAGTAAATTTCAACTTGCTCAAGTTTTGAAAGTTGTAATTGACAATTCAAGTATTAACGCTGCTACTTGATTAATACAAATTGATTATTTTTCAAGTATTTGATTGACAAATAATCAACTACAAATTACCACTATAAATTGAATTGAAAATTCAATTTCAATTACAAATTCAATTTCAACTAGCTCAATGAATTGAGTTGTGAGGAGCCCTAATCATGACCGTGCGTGGGAAACAACTGCCAGGTGTTTTAGTCTTTTTGAATATACTTCGAGTACAATTCAATTTTGACAAAATTGTTAATCAATTAAACTCTACGCACATCCGGTAAACACAATTTAACAATCAAAGGGGGGAATATTTGTCTTCCCTACTTTTTAGCACTTTCGTCCAGATTTTTCAAACCTAGATCCTTACTTGCAACTCAAACCCAGACATCGGTCAAGAAAGAAGCAAAATCTTTGCTTTACTATTTTCCTGACATCTTTACTGCTTTTACTTTACAGAACTTATTGAAATACTTTAAATTTGAAACGTTTTTGATTTCTCTATCCGTCTTAACATTTCTACGGTTATTATCCTACGGATCTGTTTTGTAACTCGCCTTAAGGTCGTGAAATTGTACAAAAAATCTTGGGAAAATTTGGAAACGCTTCTAGTTTTTTCTACTCGTCATTGAAAGTATGCAATATTGAACACGGCTCTAGCTATTAAAAATTATTCACAAATGTGTCATGCGCTATTACTTACTGTAACGTACCAATGAAATTGAATAGATGTTGACAACGTATCTTGGTACGAGTATGGGTACGATACTGCGATACCCGAGTATGGGTATAATTTTCGTGTATTTTTCGGTTAGGGGCCGTTCATTTAATACGTAACGCTAGCTAGGGTTGGTGGTCGTAACTGATTATGTTACAAATCGTTACAAGGGGTGGGTCGTGGTACACTGATTTGTAACGTAACAGTGCAATGTACCCATCATATCTTAAAGTTCAACTACACTTTTTTCGAATTACCTTTATGACACCTGTCGTCGCATTTTTGAATGAAAACTTTGCATACAAATTTAAACTCAGTCATACTTGATTCACTCATTTACTTAAGGATTTAATTTTTCAAGTGTAAATAATCATCGGTTTGGATGTTCTTTTTTGAGGAACTGTAAGTTTCTTATTTTAGGTTCAAAATGTCAATTGCGTGCATAGTATGAAGAAATCAATTCGGGGGTCCCAGGTTGTAGATCCAGACATTTAAAATACAGATATACATAGATAAAAAATGTGCCCCATGTGAACATTTGTGCCGTACAGTGTTTAAGACGTTCCTATTGAGTCACAGGGCATACTAACTAAGTAAATTGGAAACAATTTAAATTCCAGCACTAACTCCGATTCTATTAACTCGCGTCAGAAATATCCCAAAATAGCAAAAGGCTAAAATTGGCATTACAGATGTACCATGAACCATAAAGAACATTCTGGTGAAATATTTTTATCGTTACTCAAGACTCATCGGTTAGGTGCCGTCGACCAAATTTGCCATTCAATTTTGCTCAAATTTGTTCAGAATGTAGTACGTTCATATCATTGTACAATGGAACTTTAAAACAGGCAAACTCATGACCCATGGTATGACCTCTACAGGTCAATATGGAACTTCCTGTGTCGACCATAGTTAAATCATTTTAACCTGTGGAGGTCACTCCATGGTTCATGGGTTTCCATGTTTTAAGATCCCCTTATACAATCATATTTACTCCATCCTGACAAAACTTGAGGAAAAGCGGACAATAAATATTGCCACCAACTATGGGCAACTCCACCTCACCTATAACCGACCCCTCTGGGGTAAGGGCAAAACAAATCTGCCGAACTGTTCCTACAAAACTCCGAGTGAGGATATTGAGGTTATAGCGGATATTCAGAATTTGATAGCAAGTCTTATTACTAAAACATTGGTGTAAAAAGATCTTTTTGCACGAATAAATTCTTTTAAGAATACGCTACTATAACAACTTATTATTTTAATGTATAAATTAAGCTTGCGTTACAGGGGTGGGGGTCATATAGGCATACGTTACGGTTGCGTTACGCGGGGTCGGAGGTACGGTGAAATGTGCCACTTTTACGTATTAAATGAACGGCCTTAATGCATTAAATTAAGTAGCTATTGAAAATACCGATGTGAGCAATGTCATTGATGGATCGGAATTCCAAACAAATTTGCTGAAACGATTTTCGTGTGAATTTGTCCCGGAAATGATGTTGATGTATCCAGACGTAACCGAATTACACGGGAGGAAGTGTTTGCGAATCAACATCTCGTACTTGCAACTATGCTCGATCTTCGATTCAAAAACGCTCCGTTTGAAGGTATTTGATACCTAAATTAAAACTTATTCCTTTCCGTTTCAGAAACCCGTGGATCTCGTTAATGTTTTTACCAATATTGGTTTATCGCAAATCTACAGGTATGACTGATATTTTAAACAATGGACACGCGTCCGGTGTAGTTACTGTGAAGATCCTAGAAGAGCTATATCAACAGCAGAAGTTAAGGTCAGGTTACAACGAAATAGTCGTGGATGTCGATAAAGACCGGAATATTACTTCAAAACGCTCTAGTATGTTTCGTCATTTAGACAAGGTAAAGACAGCATCCCAAAGGATGAACTCATCAGCGCGAGGAGAAATTCAAAGATACATGGACCTAAAATATGCAGACGAAAGTAGTGACCCATTGGAGTTTTGGAAAGAACAGATTTCAAACTTTCCAATTGTAGCGCAGCTGGCTCGCATTTATTTAGGATTTCCTGCTTCGTCTGGCTTAGCTGAAAGGCTTTTCAGCATTGCTGAAGCACTGTAACGCTCCCGAAGATCTCGTCTCAAATGGTCCACTATAGAACAAATGTTGTGTTATCGCGAAATGCGACTGAAACAGTTATTCAGTAAAAAGAAGAAAATTAGTTGTGAAGTAATTCTGATTTTCAATAAAACGTCAAATTTCTAAATTTTTGAATTGTTAAATTATATTTCTCGAACATCTTTTTTGAATTTGTGGGACCTTTGAAGCCTAGACGTAGACTACTAACCTTATGTAGACGTTTTACCATATTCCTAGTAATTAGAATAAATTCAAGTGTTGTTAGTCTGAGTTCAGACAACAAGTGTAAACTAAGCACTGATATAACAATACTACTGTCGAAAGAGTCTTCGTATTTTTATAAAGTAAAAACAATCCTGTCGGTCAGAATGTACATTCATTCGTTTTATAAAAATCTGGTCCGTTTGGCCATTGATTTCTCCAGAAATAAAACTTCGTTTTTTAATTATTTACATACCTCATTTTCTGTGTTATGAGAGAGAGAAAGAAATAATTTATTTCACTGATACCACAATAGTATTTGCCTTACGACACAGTACATAATGATTTCAAACATTTTTAACAGAAAAAACAATATTTGTTATAAACTTGGATATAAATATACTAATTATACATGTGATGAAATGCTATCCTGTAAGATCCCATATTTTTTTTATATATTTCCCATAGACATCCACAAAATTAAAATAACCTGCTTCAATTAAATTATCTCCCCATGCATGATAAGAGCTACTAATAATTTAGTCGATATTGTATGTACATGCCTATTAACTATAAAAGGCCAAAGATTTATTTACAAGCAAAGAGCACCTTATCAGTTAATTAACAACTATGGTTATGACTAAGAATCGTTCGCGCCACTGTCGAGTACGGAAGTGCTTTTGTTTCCTCTCTGAAGGAGAAATTTCGGGAAAGTCTTTTTCGTATATTCAAGGAAGTGTTGAAAGGATCTGCAACCCACCAGGATCATGGAAAACCAAAAGGATGGTGCCAAGGCCCAAGGTATGTGCAGATCTCTCAACACTTCCCTCTTATTGTTGCTTGATGGTTGAGAATTGTGTATATATGTATGTGTTGGAGTGGACGGCATGGTTTTTTCTGTGTTGCTGTATAGGAGACCCTGCACATTCGACACGAGGGCGACATCTATGGAGACTTGCCCAAGTTAGCGAATGTGCAGTGACTCACTACAGGCACACAGATACCTCAGCGTTCACTCAAATTGACACAGGCACCAGTCTAGCAGTCCGCTGCGATATTGTGATTTCTCATAAATGTTGGCACAGATGGGCATTTCATCGAAGGATGCACTCTGTACCTCTAATACTTTACTACAATATTAACTTCAAATATTTGTTATTTCTTATTGTAGATATGGAATTCAACCCCCTCTCCGCACTGACCTCAGAGGAAATGGAGGTGGTTGTTCCGGATGGGGCTGTTGCCTCACTGTTAGCTGTGTTCCAGATCGGGCTCAAAACATTGTTGAGCAGGGAACAGTTTCGGAAGCTTATGGTCAGGAGACATCTACTCCTGGTGCTAGCTTCACCCGTGTTCCGAATTCAGAGGTCAGGAAGATGACTACTAAGGATAGGAGGAAATATCTGAAACAACTCAGTATCGAGAAGAAGAAATCTGCTCCCACACCGTCTACTCCTACAGTGACGGACAAGCGCCCTTATCCGAGTGGCTCTGGTTCTAGCGCTGAGGAGTACGGTAGGAAAAGCAGGAAATTCGGTAGAACTGACCTGCCAACTCCACCATCTTCGGATTCTTCAGGAGTAAGTCTAAAAGTCAGGAATATTAGGAAGGTTTATTGGGATATCTTTAACGCCAACTTAGTGGATAGATTAGAAGCCATTGAGTTGGAGGTTCCTCTTAGCAGTCGTGAGCTAGAGAATCAGGCCCAACTTATTACTTCATCTATTCAGTACAGTTTTGACAAAGCCTGCCCCCTGAAAGCAGTAAATTGGAGGCAAAAAACAGTCCCCTGGGCTTTCTGCACTCCGCAAAAGATCTCGCGGTCTGTACTGGCATCCCGGAAAACAGGGATCCAACCTCCTGGCAGAGCTATATAAAGTGCAGGAACAAATACAAACAAGTTCTTAGAACTGAAAAACGGAAGTCCTGGCAAATCTACTAAACGAGTATAACAACTCTACCAGTGGCGGCTAGACTACACAAAATACTAAGCTGTGACACTCTTAAGCTTCCCACTCGCTTAAAAGTCTCTAATGATGATTTCACTAAAGACGATAGCGAAGTATTAGCTGAACTACTAGCTCACCACTTCCCCAGTTGTCCCATACCTGCTATAACTGCATGGGATCACAATACGCTGGATGTGTTGGAGCTGGATAACGTAGTTAATCTAGATATGGTGGAGTGTGCTATACGCACCTGTGGTCCCTATAAAGCAGCAGGGACTGACAACATCGTTTCGATAGTATTACTAAAGGGATTGGATGTTCTCAACTGGCACCTTTGTACAATTTATAAAGGTTGCTTGTCACTCGGATATGTTTCTCTTGAATGGAGGAAAGCCAGAGTGATATTCATACCCAAAGCAGGAAAAGGTAGCTATGAAAATGCTGCCACTTGGAGACCTATCTCACTTTCCTCTTGTTTACTGAATACGCTTGAGAGACTAGTTGATCGTCACATAAGAACGCCACAACTTCAACACTCTTTGCGTTTACATAAACAATTTGCTTATGGATTGCCAGATGGATGTACACAGCAATTGTAAGACCCATTCTGGAATATGCAGTTGTTGTTTGGCATCCGGGTCTACTCTAAATTAAATAATGTACAAAGACGGGCATGTCTCAGTATCACAGGTGCTTGGAGAAGTACCCCCACCTCCACACTCAAGGTTATCATAGGCTTTATTCCAGTAGACTTACATCTACACGGAATAGCAGTGCACACAATGCACAGATTACGAGCCAGAGGTAATCGGCTAGGAGAATCTTTGGCTTGTACAACACGTAGCCAAATGGCGTGCAGAAGCTGACACAAGATTGGAATATATCTCTTTTTACAGTGATAGTCAAAGCCCTCTTCTTGCGCTTAAGAGTGCCTACATATACCTCATCCAGACTTGTACTTGATTGTCAGGAGGTATTGTACAGACAATCTAGAGATAATGCGGTACAATTACAGTGGATACCAAGTGGCAATAATTTTGCTGGTAACGAAGAAGCAGATTGGCTAGCAAAAGCTGCCTACTCTGTGGACTCCGAGTCAAACAGGGAATACCCTCTCCTTCCTATTGCTACCTCAGTGATCAAACACATTGTTAGTAACATGTTGCGGATATTGCACACTAAGCGTTGGCAAAATCTCAAAATCGGAGCTCACTCTCGGTCACTGATCTGTAGTCTGCTTTACGGTAATGAATCTGTGGTCAGATTCTCTAGGGTACATATTAAATGGCTCACGGAGGTCATTTCTGGTCATGGTAGATTCCAAAAACATCTCTATAGAATAGGAATTGCTACCTGCCCTCTATGTTTACAGTGTGGACTGGAGGATGAGGATGCAATTCACTTCTTAGCAACTTGCCCAGCTTTTAGTATAATTAGAAATATCAGAAAGCATGTTTTCTAGATAATAGACTCCAGGGGTCGGATTGATGTAGGAAGACGGGAAGAATCTTCCCAGGGGAAAAAAATTTTCAGCAGGGAAATTTTCAAACGGAATTGCAACAGGGATTTTCAAATTTGTTGACCTTTTTTTGGGCAGGGATTTTTGAAATTGTTGAGGGGTTTGACGGAAATAATTTTTTGTCAGCAGGGATTTTCAAATTTGTTGACCTTTTTTTGGGCAGGGATTTTTGAAACTGTTGAGGGGTTTGACGGAAATCATTTTTGGTCAGCAGGGATTTTCAAATTTGTTGACCTTTTTTTGGGCAGGGATTTTCGAAATTGTTGAGGTGTATTATGGAAAAATTTTTGTCAACAGGGAATTTTGAACTTGGTTCGAACAGGGACTTCTTACCCAGCAGGGAAATTCAAAAAAAATCTTCCAGGGAGATTTACAAAAATCCGACCCCTGATAGACTCCATTCTTTGGCTTACGTGGTTAACTTTATTAAACAAGCTAAATTATATGCAAGCTTTCGACATCTAACAGACTGTCATCCTCAGGCACTAACAAGCGAGTGAGAAATAATTTTCACAATTGATAAAAAATACAATTTTTTAAAAATAAATTTTCGAGGAATGGATATTTCCTTAAAAATTATTTTAAAAAGTAGAAGTTATAATTTGTGGAATCAAACGTTTCCATACAACATCTAATAAAAAACCATCATTGACGTTCATCAAACTTTTGTCGGATTGTTGGATTATTAAGCCTTCCTTAACCTTCCTTAATAAATGATTTGGTTCTTTCATAACTGATTTGGCGTTATCCCAGTCGATGGAATGTTTTCTGTTGTTACAAATATGTCGAGCAACTGCTGATTTTTCACGGTTTCTCAATCGAACATGGTCCATGTGTTCTTTCAGTCGTGTGTGTAAAGGACGATAAGTCTCACCATAATATATTTTGTCACATGAATTGCATGGAATCCTATATATGACGTGGGTTTCGTTTTCTTCTTTGTCCTTAATTCGATTAAGCATACTTTTAATTTTCTTACCGGGTAAGAAAGTAATTTTCCATTGAAATTTTCTTCTTAATAATCCGGCAATTTTATTGGATAAATGACCAAGGAATGGAATGGGGACCCACTTGGTGTCTTCTTCGTGTTCTTCGTTCCCATATTCGATTTTAATTTCAAGTTGAGAGTCAGTTATTACTTGAGGCTGATCCTTTCTTGTGGATAAATTAGATTGGTTGATTGGATTGGATGTGCTATGTTGATTAGATGTGTTAAATTTCATGTGCATTCTTTTTATTCTTCTCGAAATGAGGCTTGATGGATACCCATTTTGTTGTAGAATATTCTTTACATGTAGAATTTCATCATTTAAGTAATCTTTATGGCAAACGGTAAAAGCTCTGAATAATAAAATATCAATAACGGAGATTTTGTTTGATTGATGATGATATGATTGGTAATGTAAATATCTGTCCGTATGTGTCGTTTTTCGATATACTTTTGTTTTAATCGAATTATCCTCTTGTCTATGTATAGAAACATCTAAAAGTGGTATTTGATCATTTGTTTCAACTTCAAATGTAAATTGGATGTTCGGATGAAATTGATTAATTGTGTATAAGATGTTTTCAACTTCGTTCTTATTTACAATGGCAAGAACATCGTCTACATATCTTATCCAAAAGTGTATTTGAGGGTGATTCTTGATAAGTTTGTCCTCTAGTGATTGTAAATATATATCTGCTAGAGTTGATGAGATGGGGCTCCCCATTGGGCTTCCGTCTACTTGTCTGTAAATTTTACCTCGAAAGGAGAAAAACGTATCGGTTGTGCAAGTTCGAAGCAATTTCATGATATCATCGACTTCAATATTCTTTGGTAGATTTTCTTTCCATTTAACTTCATTAATAAGTAAGTCATGCGTGGCTTGTAGCGTTTCAGGCATTGGGAGGCTGGTAAAAAGTGACTTTACGTCAAATGAAATGAATATTGCATCTTCAGGTATTTTTAAGTGACGAATTGTTTTCATGAGTTCTGAGGAATTCTTAACTGAGGACCAGAATCCCGCAACTGATTTAGATATTATTTTGTTCAAAAACTTTGCTGCATTATAAAAGATGGAGAATTTGAAATCATTAATAGGTCTCATTGGATTGCCATTCTTGTGAATTTTAGGTAACCCAAAAAATTTTGACATCCTGGGATACGCTAGTAGTAAGTAAGCATGTGTTTCTTCTGTAATTTTCTGTTCATGAAGTAGTTTATCACAAACACGTTTCAGAGATTTGTAGCATTCCTTTGTTGGATCAGAAGGTAACAATTCATAAGGACCGGATTCAATTAATTCATGTATTTTTACTTCATACTCTGATTTGTCCATAATGACGGTTGCGTTACCTTTATCAGCTGATAAAATATAAATACTTTTTTCTTTGGTTAAATTACGTATTATTTTCTGAATTCTAGCGTTACTGGTATCCAGATGTCCTTTTTGAAGAATTTCAGTAATGTTTTGACGTACATTAGATTGCTCGTTAGGAGGTACATTGAAAGATGTGAAATTGGATTCAATACTTGCGATGAGTTTTAGTTTTAATTCATTAACGTCTCTTCCAGTAGGGGTTACAGAGAAGTTTAATCCTAATTGAAGTACATTCATCTCCTCTTTTGTCGGAAGATATGAACTAAGATTCACTACTGTTCTTTTGGCACTTAGTTTGTCTTCTTGATCACCTGGAACAATGAATTCTTGAAATTGTGACAACACACTTTTATCAATTTTATTTGTTTGTTTTGATTTGATTTTTTGAAATTTGGCGTCATAATCATTCTGTAAATAATCTTGTATATTATTGTATATTTCTGTTGGTAATTTGGTCATGTGTTGATTTAAATTGTAGATGGACTGTCTTGTTTTTTTGATATCTTTGTATTTACAATTTAAATGTTCTGCCATTAACTTGATTTCAAAGGTTCGTTTAAGTTGAAGTGACTTCTTGCTTATAACTTTGAAATGTGGAACACTTATAAAATCAGGGATGATTTTATGTTTTCTAGACTTAAGACTTCTCAAGCAGGCGAAAGCAAGTGACCTGTTGTATTACTCTATTGCAACATGCCGCTTTGTAAATCGCTCACAGTTACTTGTAAAAAGAAATCTGCGTCCATTGGCGGCCTGAGCAGTTTCATCTCGTTAAGCCAATGAGAGCGAATCCCTAAAATACATACATACATACATGGTTATGACTATTATAATCAAATTCGTATCCATAAATATAGCAGATAAAGATAAAGGTTAAAAAGATGTCGACTCGGGCGCTGTTGTAGTACATAATTAAGGATAAGCAACGGTGATTTGACTGATGATATTGAATCACATTCCAGTTTTCAAAGATTAGTCTTGCAAGTCAACAATACAGAACTCCTTATATTAAATACTAACAAGCCCCAAAAACAGCATCTAAGTATTTATTGTCATAGTATCAATGGCAATGCGATCTGATTTAGGAATCTAATATTGGGTTTATTTCGAATCAGGGGTTTAAAAAATAATACTACTATTATTGTACCTGCTATTATATATTTATTACCATGAATTCGGTTGAATAAGATACTATACACTTTTTTCGGAGTCACGTAGATTTATGTATGTCATCGTCAAATTATGTATAGTTCTAGTGAAGTTATAAGCCTGAAATATTACAATGTAACCACCGTCAACCGCTCAGATTTAATTTTTGATCCCCGTAAAGTTATCAACAAAACAACTTGTAATATTTTGTAAATTAATGTGCTGCGGGAAAAAATCTTTCACATTTTAAAATGCTTAAAAATTTGGTACTCTGCTGCGGCTGCGATAGTAAATATTAAACTGTCTCCCATCCCTGCGCCTAATATAAACTGGCGAGGGCACTCACGAGGGCGAGGGAGAGTGTTGTATATTTAAACGATGATCTCACGAGGGTGAGGACGAGAACAACCCGCAAAATGTAGCAGGTTTGATGACGAGGGAGAGGGGGAGTAAGCTACACTCTAACCCTCACACGAAGAGGACGAGGAGTGTGTATTTGCCCATCTATGTACAGACGTCCTTCCTTCTCCTACCGTTGTCTGTTAATAATAGGAATCCTTTATACAGTCTTCCCGAAGTAATTGAGCCAACCTGCCTTCCCTTCCCAACTCTTGGAAAATTAATCTTCCGCCTTCAAGGTTCTTGAAGATTATGAAATAATTTTAACGATTCCATTAGTACAACAATTATTACGGCACTACGTGAATCTAGGATGAATTCTATACCCCATGTTGGCCGGGTAGCAAAATATTAGTTATTATGTAAGTCTTTGATATTGTTAATTTACAGTAAGACTGAAAAATAAAATAACAGCATGAAAACCCACATAACTCCAAGGCCTCCGGTTTTCTAAAGTTGGAAATTTAATAGAATCGAATAAAAACCTGCTTGGTGGTAATGCATATTCAGAGCGGTCGTCTGCCTAACCTCTGCAATGCATTAGCCGGTTCAACGAAACGTTTCGAGCGTAGCACTTAAACAGTCGTTAATAGGAACGATCGTCGATTGAAACCGATACATATTAGCTCCAGAGGAAATCGTAAACTGAGAGGTCCAGTTGTAGTTGCACTGTGTTGTACTCACGCCTGACCACAGTAACCTTCACGATTTTGGTACTAACAAGTGTTACCAAATGGAAAATTCCGATATACGGTAAGTGTCCCCGAAAAATAATTAACTTTGCAGAACATTCCACTGCAAGCCTTACTTGTGCTCCACACCTTAATTCACACTTCAATTTTAGATTTCTCGTACACTTAAATCCGGCGAATAAATATAACAATGAACCAGTGGTCGTCATGGGTACAAAATGTTTGTTCCGGTTCCCGTTCCTGTTCACAATCAATGGGTACTCCCGTTAAGTGTTCTCGTACCTGGACCCGTTCCCGTTATGATGGGAACCTTATTTTAGGTACCCTTTCTCATGAATTAAATAAAATTGCGTACCCGGACCCGTTCCTGTTCCCGTACCCAGAAATTAAAATTTTTTGAACCCGTTCCCGGGTACAAGTCGTTGTAGTTTAGTGTGGTAAAAATTATTATCTTATAATTGAGTCTGTTTTTTTTCAAAAGAGCCATTCCCATAGTGAAACATTTTTTTGGGCTATGTACATTTAATGTACTGTAAGGAACTATTTAGCGGCTCAATGAATAGTTCCCAACTCAAATTATAAAATAGTGACTACCAAAGAATAGCAAAAGATATACATGTTTATTGTTTCAAGATCAGTTTAGGAGTGAGGACCAGAATGAAAATGACTTTTGATCAGAATTACATGCATTGGATTGATTGATTCGTGTTACAATAATTACAAATACTGCAAAATAACATATTATCAATAAATGTTGAGGCACTGGACTGGTTGATAGTTGGTTGCCAATGCAATTAGTTTTAGAAGTAGTAACGAATAAAAATATTCGTTACACAACTCTCCCTCAAAAAGAGGACGGGATGTTTGTTGTGAATAGTTAGTTGGTTGTTATCGGAGAGTTGATTTTTAGACGAGATGTGTTGCCATAGAGATGGTCACAGCTACCTCAGCATTCTCGTCAACGCAGCGATGATATATTTTCACAAATATGATTTTTTGGATTTTCGTCTGCATAATAGCGCTGCTAACCGCAAAGAACTGCTGCTTCCTCCGCACTCCGCTAATTCTAGCTTCATCCAATGGCAGGAATCTGCATTCACGGCGCGGTACCGAACGCAAAACACAATGGCTCCTCGAGAGCGATGCCACTTCGCCTCGGGATTTAGAGTAGGTTTGCTGGAAAAAGCTGCTACCAGCGGCGGGCTTCCCATGTGACCCATGGCGGGAACTTTCTCTTCGGCGGGGCTGCACGTAGTACTTTCTTCGGTATCCCGGTTGAGCTTTGTAACGAACTATTTTAATGGCTCAATGAATAGTTCGTCACTCAGAATAGTTGTGGAAAATCAAGTTTGACTCCGAAACCAAGAATGTGTTTATTTGTTGAATGTCAGTAAAGGAGTGAGGACCAGAATGAAAATGACTTTTGATCAGAATTACATGCATTGGATTGATTGATTCATGTTACAATAATTACAAATACTGCAAAATAACATATTATCAATAAATGTTGAGGCACTGGACTGGTTGATAGTTGGTTGCCAATGCAATTAGTTTTAGAAGTAGTAACGAATAAAAATATTCGTTACAGTACATACGCACATTTTAAATAGTGTGGTTAATATTGAGACCAAATATTATTGATCTGAATTAAACCAATTCCAAATAATTAAAGAATAAATTTGGGACTAGTTGAGCTGCGGAACGGCCCCAAGGAATGGGTGATAGGGATGCATGTTTACGTGGAAGGCGCAGCCCGTGTATTACGTTGGCAGGAAAGTCCTCTCCTCGTCACTACAGCGAGCAAGCAATGCTTGCATGCTGGCTGCATGTTTTCGCATACAAATCCATGCGTCATACATCACAACAATGAAGGTAAGTCAAACAGCGAAGACCGACGACTGAAAGTGAAGTTGTAGTTTTTCTTAAATCCTGGCTCAATTTTGAACTACCTCAGAATTGGGGGTGCAAATTTGTAGAGCAAACCGTGAACATTCGCTGAAAAGAAATCATGAAAATTATTATTCACAATAATAATTACGGGAACTTTTAATGCAATGCATTCGCTACTTTAGAGATTATTAGAGATTTATCTTATCAGCTTTATCAAGACAGACGCGAAACTCAAACGAACTGTAAAGTCAAATAAGTCTCCGAAAGTAATTCAAAAAATAATCAGCAAAACCTATATTACAACCTAAAGAGCACTGGAACCTAGTGATCCTGATCGTAAATAAAGTGATTCAAAACGCAAAACAAAAAAACGAATAAACTAAAACAAGTGACCGAAAAACTAAAGACAAAATTCTTGACTGTCTGAAGTGTCAAAATCTGGATCTATCACGGAGAAACCAGAACACATTGGAACCCCCGGCCCAGCCAGGTGATTAAGTTCACAAATTAAACTTTGGAAATTCAAGGTGAGAGGTTGGCCTGGGGAGGAAATAACGTAAGTAGATCTCCAAGATCAATCCCTAATAAATAAAGTCAAGTCTAAATTTTGAGCAACACCTAAAGTATGGTTTTACTTTTTGTATGAAGCCCAACGAGAGTTGGAATAAGGGAGAAGGAATAGAATTTCTTCAGAGATCTCTACAGACGGGCACCCATCTAAATTTCAACTATAAAAGCGCCTCCAAAAGGAATTTCGCAACCCAAAATCACTTGCTACACAACCAAACTAAAGATAGCAATAAAGAAACTGAGGAAGAAAGCACACCAAACAAGAAATTCCAGCCAACAAAACAGGCGATTCAAAAGGAAGACTTACGCTCATAAAAAGCAGTGGACATAAACGGATCCAAGCAGAGGCATAACAATATGGGACTCTCTGAAGAACAGAGTACAGATACAAGTACAGATCTATGTATATTAAGTAAAGAAGCGGTAGACTCCATAATAGATCTGTAAATTATGGAAGCGCACGAATCTGACCACTTGACACTACTATTAAGCAGGAACGATGCAACGCACAAAATACCCATTACTCTGAAACAAGAATAATGTGGAATAAAGAGAAAAAACAGATATACCAAAAATTTATGATGGAAAATGCGACGGAAATACAAAGGAGGGTAGGAGACAATATAAACATACTATGCGATGAACTTTATAAGTCAGCCAAAGCTAGCGGAATGAGAACATCACAAATTAGAGGACATAATGAAATAAAACCTAAATGGTTTGACATAAGATGTAATAATCTCAAGAATATATGCCGTAAGCTACTCAGAGTGCACGCCCATTCTAAAACCAGGGAATCTAGAAACCACTACGTTCAAGCACGAAGTAATTACAAACAGGAGTGCAAGCAAAAACGTCAAAAACAATTAACAACACAAAAACGTACCAGCAAACAGTAAATAACTGCAAGGACTCTGCAACCTTCTGGAAGAGTCTGAATAAGAGTCTCTGAAGCTTCCGAAAGAATAAATACAGAACCGTATCAGAAAATAATATACCCAACGAAGTCTGGTACAACTATTTTTGTTAAGCCTTCCAAGCCAGTGATGACACCCAAAGATCCACCAATAGATCTAAACAAGCCGAACCAGAAGAAAATTTCGAACAGTTCAGCATACGAAAAATAAAAACAGCGCTTCTAAAGCTAGCAAACAACAAAGCACCAGGAGCAGATGGGATCCCAAATGAGGCATGGAAAAACCTACCATGGAAGAACTGCTCTTGTTTGCTGTAACAGTGCATAAATAAAATCCTGATCAGTGGTATACCAGAAAACTGGGGGAAATTATAATAGCCCCAATATTTAAAAAATGGTGTAAAGAGGAACCTCAGAACTATCGTCAAATATCCCTAGTTAACACAATAACCAAAGTTTTCACTATTCTCTTATCTAACCGTCTCAGTTCGTGGATACGCACGGAGAACAAATTGTCCCCATCTCAAGCCGCCTACTAAACTAACAGAAGCTGCTCAAACCACCTGTTCATTTTAAATACTATCATACAGGCCAGCATAAATAAGAAGAAACCTCAGTACTGCCTCTTCGTAGACCTCTCAAAAGCATTTGAGTGCTAGGAGAGAAAAACTCTGGACAAGGCTGATCAAGCTAGGCATAAACACAAAACTCCTGCAAATAATACAAGACATCTACAACAGAGCCAAAGCCAAAGTCAGAACCACGAACGGATACACGAATCAATTTAACATACAAAAAGGAGTGCTGCAGGGAGAAACTTTAAGCCCAAGCCTCTTCACACTATTCATTGATGAAGCAGTTGAAAAACTACAAAAAGCAAAGATCCTGGGCTCGACAGTAGCAGCGACGCAAATATTTATCCTATTATATGCTGATGATATTATACTTATGTCCAACTGTCCCAATGATCAACAATCACAAATAAATGTAATACAGAAATACTTTGAGTCCGCGGATCTGCAAGTGAACTTAGGCAAGACCAAAACGATGATCATTAACAGCGGAAACCAGCCAACCACAAATTTCTATTGGAGTGGCGAATTCATTGAACAAGTAACCAATTACAAATACCTGGGAATCGAAATTACAAGAAACGGCAAATTTAACAAACATCTGAAAGAAATATTACAGAAATCTAACAGTGCGCTGACACAACTGATGCAAACAGTAGGCGATTCCAGAGTAAACGATATAGACATCTCCAGAAGACTAGTTACGAGCATTCGAATGTATGCTTTCCCCATCTGGGGAATGAAGTTTGTAGATAAGATAGAGAAATTGCAAACACGATGTCTCAGATGGCTCACTGGATCCAGTACTTACACCCCAGGACACATCCTTAGGCTGGAGACGGGATGGGTGTCTACTAAATTAATAATATGTAAATCTATTCTAACAACCATCTGTAATGTGACACTGAAATCTAGTTCGACGGAAGAAGCCAAATCGTGCCTGAAATTCTTAATAAGGGAAGAAAATTTTGACAACATGATTAACCAATGGAAACATTTCTTTGAAGAATATAACCTTAGTGCCGATCTCATGAACCTCATCCAAGATTATACAATTAAGTGGCACAATGATATGATTGGGAAATATGCTCAAGCAATTCTAAACGACGACGTGAGTAGAATGATAACAATAAATTATAACAACATAGCAGAAATAAAATCCCACGCCATAAAAGATCAAATCTACACCAGTAATCTCAGTTGGACAATGAAGAGGTTCTGGCAAAACATGAGACTTCAAGAACCTAGAGTCTGGACAGGAACAAAGTGCACAAATCTAGGAGAAATGTACAAGTGGAATAGGCACCCCAACAAACCAGCACAAAACTGCAAATGTGGACACCGAGTAGAAGATCTCTTTCATGTCATGATCGAATGCAACATGTACAATACCATTAGAAACTCTGAACTAAGAGTCATCAAACTCAACAGCATTACCAGAAGTAATTTTCACCAACTTTTTTATAAACCTGACCACATATACATGAAATCTACACATACTGGAAGCTAGCAATGGAACTAAGAGACAAACCCCGCTACTAACAAACGCAACAATTACCATAATTAACTAAAAACGCGCCTCGGCGAAAAAATGCCAATAAATTTATTTATTTAATTTAATAATTTTATTTAATAAATATTTTAACTTAAACTTAATCATTTGATACGAACACATAAGATACCAAACTGATTGTAAGGGACTATGGCTAAATCGATCGAATAAATTAAATTATTATTATACATCACAACGTAAAACGTGCACAACGCCTGAAGTAGTTATGTATATAAATTACCCGTTTTGGATTTCTCCCGATTTTACTGCCGGCACGTACAAATCCGCACTTTTTCAAATTTTTATAACGTAGTCATTATGCTTCCCTTGAGTTAAAACATTTAAAAAAGTGCGGATTTGAACGTTCCAGCAGTCAAAAAAATCCCGGAGTTTCAAAAATGTGCATGTGATTTTTCTAAAAATCCGAAATTTGGATTCCACGATGGGGAAAAATATCATGAGTGCAGGAGCTATTCAGACAATATATTTGATAGCCCGTCTTTCAATATTCAAATTGGTATGGCTACAATAAATTATTGTAGATTTTGGGTTTTCTCGGTTTTTTGACCTTCCTATTCGGATTTACGTGAAAACAAATTGTAAATTATTTTTTCTTCCAATTGTGCATCAGATAGGCCCTATAAATGTATTTTATAAAATAGTTGCCTTCACGGGTGGCTCTTTTGAAAAAACAGACTCAATTTCTGTAACCACCAAACCCTTCGTTTCACAGATAAAAACAGGCAATATGCAGGGAGCCTACACGCTCCCGTATAGCGTAACGGCGTAATAACTGATTGTTAAATTCTTCAGAGATTATTTTCCGAGTATACCGAATATCAACACTTTAAAATGTCATACTGCGAAAGGATTCAATAATGAATGGAGTATTTATGATGCACTTCCAATATTAGATTTGCATGTTGATGAGGGTTTCAAAATGGTACTTAATATTTATGATCAATTGCTGGCCCAAAGATATTATTCTGCATTTAAAATATATCTGAAAAATATGTGCCAGCGCCAGCACGGACTCGTTTCCCTTTGTTAGCTTTATTTGAAAACAAAACATTAACTCGAGCAATCAATTTTTCAAGGGTAAAACTTGCAGTAAAAGTATAAATTAATAATAATTGTTTTAATATTTATTATAATAACTTGTAGAAATATTCTAGATATCTCAATTTTACCGAATACGAGTTCTAGCATTATTATCTTTAAGGCAAGGATATGTGTGTAGAAATTGCAGGAAAAAAGAATGGAATGGAATATGCAAATTGAGTTGTCTACATAAACAAAGTACTAACAAGTTTTCTAAGATCAATTGTGATTGCGTTTCCAGTAGATGGTAAAAGTATCCACTCGATCCCGGGAACAACAGGCATGGGAACGGGATCATGCGTAGACTGTACCCGTTCCCGATGGGAACGGGAACAAAATGAAAATCTCGGTTCCTGTTCCCGGTGGCCGGGTTCACTTGAGTGTGTTCCTGTTCCAGTACCCAAAATACTTTTTCCCGTACCCGTCCCTGTACTCGTTCCCATGTACCCGGGTGTTACCCGTTCCAGTGACGACCACTGACCCAAAGTGTGTACCCTATCATTGAGGCCGAACAGTGGATTTTTTAATCTTTTTTTGTTTTGCACAGTATTTTAACGTGTTAATGATCCTAATAAGCTCTGAAGGGTTCGGTGTTTTCATTTTTAATAACATTTGATTTAAAACTTGAATTTTAATACGCACAAAAATAAACCTTGATTTTGTGGTAACACGCTTGGTGAAGGTAGGGTACACCCCTGCCCCTCCCAAATTTCGAATAGTATTTCGAAATATCGTTCGAAATGATTTGGAGTTTTAAAGTCATTAAACATCTTAATGAAATAACTTACCAAGATGTGGCATCCGTGGAAAAATGTATTGCGGTTGTTCGAATTTCACTATCGCTCCCAAAATATGTTTGAAAGTCACTGGACATGAATTTGATTTTCAAAAATGTATGTTGAATAATGTTATGTAACATATTTCAGTAAATAACCGGATTTGCGTAATTTAAATAATAAATTATCATTGCATCAAATACACTATTATTACTAAAACATAAACAACCGAATCAATCGAGTGGTCACAGTGAAAATCTGATTTTAACGCTGTTAGAATTCTTTAAAGCACACTTTCCCCACATTCTGTTTCAGCGATTCTTAATTCAATAGGGATCACTTATATAAAACAATTTCCCCCAAAAAATGAAATGCTAAAAATACAGGGCAATCAGTTATCTGTCACACTGATTTATCTCCAAATATACAAGGACGCTGGTAGTTACAAGATACACACCTTCAATGAGACTGCTATTTTCTCTGCAAAATGTCACTGCATTTGTCAAATTAATAAATATTTTGTGAAACGAATTTCTAAAAATGTATATGAACACTAAAAATTTCACTCTTAGAACTTGGCTAAATCCACAATTATAATTTCACAGGTTAATTTATAAAGATTCTGAAATTTATGACAATTTGAATAATGTATGAAATATTGTAAAATGAAATAAAAGGTCTAAAATTTGCTCAAACAATTTCTACAATTTATTTAGTGTCACCAGATAATTTACAATATTTTGTGCAAATAAATTTTACATAATAAAATTTAGAAACATCTGTACAAGCCTAAATATTTTCCTCAATATTTTGTCAAACGTCAGTAATAATACAAAAACATTTGGAGGCCCGATTCCTCCGATTTGGAAATTACTTCGGCAATTGTACCGACTTAATTGGTAGGAACTTGTTTGTAACTAATGAAGTACAATCTGAAGGTATTTAGCTGAATACAATTATTTTTCTCAGGAATTATTTCAGTACAAAAACTCATTTACCTTTCAAAAATTTTCATTCTATGCATTAAATTATTGCTAATAATAGAATAAACGATTGGACTGACGCAATGAAAGTCTCCTGTTACTCCAATAATTCCTCAACGCACACTTTTCCCACATTTCGTTTCGGCGTTTCTTAATTCAGTCGCTAACCAACTTCGAGGGAGTTCTGCAATTGAGGATAGAGTTGCATGCTTACAGTAGGCATTTGCTGAAGACACAATTGCGTGGAAGAAAATTTGGGAATCATGCGAACAAATAACCGGTGACCCCCAGTCATGCTGCAAATTCAAAATTGTGTAGCATTAGTTTAACCTTAACATACGAACAAAACCGTAAATACCGCTTCAGTACCGTAATTGAAAAAATGCTAAGCAGGAAGTTTTGATCTTACCAGTTTATCAAGCAGGATCTCTCCCTCACAAACAGATTTCATAACGCTGCGTTTGTAGCCAATTTTATGGGACTTTGTTTCATCTTGCCAAGTCAAAAATTGCACCCGTATGAACCAAAAGTGGGAGGAAAAGTTTATGGAAGAATAGTTTTTAAGAGTTGGCATGCGATTATGTACTTTTTGCTGTATTCTACACTTACTGCTTTTTAACATTTTTAGTTCTTCCTAATGGGCAATTTTTGAATTGAAAGAATTACTACAAGTTAGCGTTTTGAAATAATTTTGCAAATAATGACATATTGTTCATAAAAAATAGTAAACTACCCCCTCTTAAATCTTTTTCTGTTTCATTCCCGAAGCTGAATTTCACCGTGAAACATTGTACCAGTTGAATTTTACCCCTATTTTTACCGGTGAGGCTCGCGATTCTCGCAGGTTGGAACTGATTGATAGTTCGTAGAAAAAAGGCCATTTATTAAACAAGCGTCGAAACATAGACAGGATAAAACTAGAAAATAACAAATTCGAAACCTTCAAAATTTCAGCTTTTACAAAAAAAAACTGACTTTCTTCCGCTTCCTTGACCGTCATAACTTCGAGCACTTGTCACCGGAGCCGAAAAAGCGCATTTATAAATATTCAAAATATTGTTTTGTAATATTTTCATGAAATATTATGCTGGAACGTAACATCGCAAAATATTATGACCGGATGCGTGAAATTTGAATACGAGAATCCAAAATTTTTATAAGATACGCATGTCAAATGAGAAATTTCAAATAATTATTGTTTTGCAGGTTGCCATGTTGAAACTCATTTAATTTCTGAATTTTTGGAATATTTTTACCCAAATACCGGCAGGGCGATTCCAAAAGTAGCATCACACACTTTGATACTAAATTAAATTTTTACTTACACAGCATTCTTCAAAACCGAACAACAATCCCACAAATCGTGCGTTGTTGTCTCGTTTAACTCGATGCTTAAAGAATTTATGTCCAGTGGAACTGTGCACAATTTCGTAAAACTGGAGTCAAAATATTTTGCAACAAGTTATGTTCTAGCATGAAATGAGTTGAAGCAAAATTATTTCGAATACTCATTAGCTTCAGAACGAAAGCACAAAATTGTGCCACCAATTGAAAGTCAATACCGGAGCACACTTTTTGGTGAGATAAATGTGACTAGAGGTTTCAATGCGGCACAATTATTTGTTACTGAGATTTTTCCTCTGTAGCGCACTGTTGAAACATCTGGATAAAGGTTGCTTTCAAAAATGATAGCCATGTATTCTCAGAGTTTCTTTCGAATTGGCTACTCAAGTGGCATTTCTATGGGACATCACTGTTTTTAAGTGTGCGCAATTCGCACTTATGGAAATGTCAAATAGTAGCTCACTGGAAAGTCTATAAATGTTTCTACAAACAGCACTAACAAATGTTATAATTACCAAAGATATGGATTCTATTAAATGTTACAAAAGTTTTGAGGAGCCTGAAATTCGATAAAATCTAACAACTATATGCTTCAATATTCGTGTAGAAAATGAAATTTTGCTCACCAGACAAGCACCTCCTTCCACGCAAGTAATAGTTTCATGAACATTTTTGCAAGTGCTAGGGTCTTTGAATGTCACTTTCTGTTCTCGTAGCTCTGTCTCCGAATAATTTTGTTGCCAGGCAATTATGCTGCATTTCTCTTTTGGTTTATCACCTGCTGGAGCAAGGCTAATGGCATTCACGTACTCGTTGAAGACAAAGGGATCAGCAAGGTGGATCAAACCGTAGGCAAATGCATTCTCAGGCCTATAAAATTTTAGAATTGAGTTTGAGAACCACTTGCCTTAACTTTGTGAATTTCTAGATACTGTGAGATTGATAAGAGTGGGGAAGAATGATTGTGAATTAATTTAGGCTTAACAGCAACGAAAATATCTTACTTTCCGATATTTGGATGTTTCGAAATTGAACAATGAGCCCGGGTTTGCTGAGTACCTTCGTACTTGCCAAATAAATGTTTCCCTGCTGAAATTTTTCTGACATTGTCAACCTGGTGGGCTGATGTTATTACAGTGTATGCGTTTATTAATACTCCAATGGAAACTTGTTTAGAGCCTTCCATATGAATCTGAACAATGAATGGTCTTGAGTGAGGAACAGCAGGATCACCATTTATGGTGCCGCCGTTATTGCAACAATCATTTGGTGGAGGAGTAGTGGTAGGTGGCGGTGGTGGCGGTGGGGGTGGTGGTGTTCCTAAAAGAGTAAATATGACATCAATTTATCAGTACGCATTCTCTTTATGATTATCTGTTAAGCGTTAATATGACATCATTTGGTTACACAGTAGTCGTTGTCTTTATAATAATCTATTGTACATCTTTGAGATCTGATAGTATAATAATCTACGATATAATAAATAATAATAGAATCCATCATCCAACTGTGAGGACAGGTCTCACAGTTTACATGTGCTCCATTATATTATTAATGTGGGCACACGAGCCCATATCTATAAACATATGAATGTATACGGACCCAAGAGTCCTTATAAATGTGATGATAAGTGGAAGAGGTCTGTTGGAGCGTCTTCGGCTCCAACTCACCTCCAGCAGTCTAGCTGGACGCCCTAAAGATCTACTTATAATGATTATTAGCTAATTAATTAGGCATTTAGATATAGGACAGTCTGTACTGACACAACCAATCTTTTAGAGGTTGGATGGTATTTTTTTCCAGTTTATTTAAAATTCTTAGACATAATAGATTTTAATTAGCAACAGGACAAAAACGTCGTTGAAAGGGGTATCCGGTTAACAAGTTCCATAGTAAAGCTGTTTGTTTTCAAATTGACACTACGCTTTACTAACGACAATAATGGTTTCTGTAATTCGGAACTTATTCATAAATCCCTATTTGGAAAGGACAGGGATAATTTTTCGGCTTTATAAACGTATTGAAAAATTGAAATTTGTAAACAGCTGAAAAAGTAAACAAACTATCAAAATATTTACGAATTCAAATCAACCATCTTGCGCTTCATATGTAATACAAAACAATTTATGTTGTCAATAGCTACTGCAAGAAGATTTAAGAAGCACAATTCAAACCCGTCCTTTTCCCATATATTACAAATGTACTTGGCTGAAATTCTGTTTAGAATAGTGACTTTACGCTATTATAAAGAAGAATAATTAAGGGATTAAATTGTATGCGTCAGAAAATCTGTTGAAAGAATTTCTTCCGGGAGTCTATTTCAGCGAAAATACATTCACAGGATTGTATAAAGTCAAACTCAAAAATTGTATAACCAACCCCTGCACTTTTTAGTTGCTTTCTCTATTTCCATATTAAACCAGTCCTCTGGAAACCGAGTGAATATAGAAACCATGGTTGGCCGACAGTTTGGGTAATTAGTAGAAATGCAACCAATAACTACATCGGACGAACCGCCACAAGTAACTGCGTGTCCCGCATCATACTGCAAAATCAATATTTTATACATAAATACATAACCTCCATATTAGTTGAGAATGTTTAGCCTTTCAAACCCTTTTCCCTTACATGACAAGCTGCTTTAGAAATACACTGAATCGTAGAATGTTGATAGGGGCAATCCATAGGTGGTAGAATTGTCACGGAGGTTTCCCTCAATTCGTCACTCTGTGGACCACCTTCACCTGTTCCTTCTGATACCCTTCCCCAACCAGCAATCTTACAGTTCCGGGTTGGAAAATCACCCCCAAATTTCGGAAATTTTCCAGGCTGGACGAACTCGTTGAAAATAAGGGGATCACTTAAATGGATAAGACCATAGTCGTTGGAGTAGTAGGGTCTGCAGATAATATACGTACAACATGTTTTCAGTTTATCTCCTACCTCCGAAACCATTACAATACTTTTCACTTAACTATTTTGCAAAATAACTTGTTTGATATCCAAAATGTATGTTTAACTGAAGCTTTATAAAATCATCTAGTTCAAAATTAAATCTTCAACAAACCTTGTTGTATTTGGATGTTTTGAAAACATGCAAACTTTTCGTTCTTGTTGCGAAGGCTCATATTTTATTCTGAAATACTTGCCAACAAATATTTTTTTCGGCAAATCGACCACAGTGGCAGCAGTAAGTATTGTCCATTTGTCGTAAATGACGCCACCATAAATTCTGTCATCGTGAATATAAATTTGAGCAACGTATGGGAGGGAGTGCGGAGGATTCACAGGTGTCCCGTTAAAAACGCGGTCGTCATTTAGGTTATCGTTTGTTTCATCTTCCGCCCATGTCACGTAAATCCCTTCCCAAAAATAAAATACAATCTTAGTTCAGACAACTCATAATAACTGTTCCATTAGACTTAATCACGGTATCACATGGCATAAAGTTAGCCGATACTAAACCGATTTAAAACTTAGCAACGAAATGTTACGAAGAACTTAGCAGTACTACAAAAGACTTGGGGGTTATTCTCGAACAATATTGCCACATTGTAAGAATTACGTGAACGTCCCATGGACATAATTTACCTGAACATAATAGGACCTAAGGAAATGTAAGAAGAATGCCATGAGAGAATGTAAAAAGAGACTCCAGAAATCAGGAGTCGAGGAAGAGAGCTTGAGCAGAGAACAAGCGAGAATCAGAATACGTAAATAGCTACGGAATAGCTCGTTCGTTTCTACCAATTATTTGTCACATGAAACATTTTAAATGAATTAATATGCTTAACAATTGAATGTTACATACTTCATTACTCACGGTAGTATGTAATACTACCTGTGGTAGGTAAGGTGGTAGGTAAGGTGGTAGGTAAGGTGGTAGGTAAGGTGGTAGGTAAGGTGGTAGGTAAGGTGGTAGGTAAGGTGGTAGGTAAGGTGGTAGGTAAGGTGGTAGGTAAGGTGGTAGGTAAGGTGGTAGGTAAGGTGGTAGGTAAGGTGGTAGGTAAGGTGGTAGGTAAGGTGGTAGGTAAGGTGGTAGGTAAGGTGGTAGGTAAGGTGGTAGGTAAGGTGGTAGGTTAGGTAGTAGGTAAGGTGGTAGGTAAGGTGGTAGGTAAGGTGGTAGGTAAGGTGGTAGGTAAGGTGGTAGGTAAGGTGGTAGGTAAGGTGGTAGGTAAGGTGGTAGGTAAGGTGGTAGGTAAGGTGGTAGGTAAGGTGGTAGGTAAGGTGGTAGGTAAGGTGGTAGGTAAGGTGGTAGGTAAGGTGGTAGGTAAGGTGGTAGGTAAGGTGGTAGGTAAGGTGGTAGGTAAGGTGGTAGGTAAGGTAACAATTACTAAAAACGAGCTTCTCTGATATTTTATTCTGATTAGAATTTTAATTGTGTATCGGTCTTTCAAACAAAAATTCTACAAAAATTACGACTTTGCTACACTTCCTTCACTACTATATGAAGAGCATTTGTCTAGACGTATGAAATAAAGGACAAAAATCGACTAGAATCTCTAAAACAAAACAAGAAGATGGGCTAAAAAAAAAGGCGGATCTTTTCCACGCCAAAAAACATTTGTCCGTTGTTCATCGTCAAAAGATGACTGTTCAATTATGTAAGCATTAACATTCGGAAATTAACGTATGCTAACAGTAAAATTTATCGGGAATTTTCATCGTCAGGACTTACAACTGCTGTAACCTTGACGTAACTTTACGACAAGGTAAGACCAAAATTGTTCTCAGCATGATCGTCATTTCCATCTCCAGAGATTATTTGCAAACTCGGAAACCCATAAAATTTTCACTGTCAAAGTTCTAATAATAACAATAACATCCTTTGATGAACGTCAAAAATAAAATGAACGTCGAATATCCGAAACTTTTCGAAAACAAAATTTAAATTATGTAACTTGAACAAGAATTTTCGTTGAAATATATTGTTTAGTTTTAAATTAAGAGCATTGTAAATAACTTCAATTTATGCATGCATATTTTCATTTTAGTTTTGCAGGTATGATTCAATTACGACAAAGAGGTATGCCGGTTATAGGTAGGGTCAACTCTCGGGAGGGATGTGTGTAGGTTGTAGGTACGGTCAAGTCTCCGGAGTGTTTTATATAAAATGTAGGTTGTACGCAAGAATCTAAAAATATGTAGGATATAAGGTATGCTTTGGTATAATAACAAATTAATATTACATTACAACAGAACGAAACGAAAGGAAGTTTCTAAAAAAATAAAATCGATTTTAAAAAATGTTCCGGAGATTAGGACTGAACTTATTCACAAATCCCTATTTTAAAGGGCCTTATTTATGTGCACTTATTCCCAGGAAGCACTATTTTTCTCTCTACCACAGCATCTCATTTGAAGTCAAATTAATTTATTAATAGATAAATTGATGATTATATTTGTTCTAATGGAATTTTTATTTGATTTTCAGACCTTGGGCAAGATTATTTTTGGAAAAAATGAGGAATATTAATTACGCAAATTAATAAAATTGTTTATAAAACTTGCGCGTTCTATTGTAGGAACGGTAAAAAGCTTAAAAATAATCAACCCGTGAAACTAGGGTTTCCTGAAAAATAGTTGTTTTTTCGTTATCAAGAGATGAGATTGCTTAAGTGGTAGCTTGAGCTACAGTTAACGTTGGGATGAGGAAATTGTTACGGTCACTGTGTTGTGTAGGAATTCGTAAAAAAAATTAACATGTACTAACTTAATACACATCATCCCAAAGGTTGATCGTAATGACTTACGAATGCTTTTACCTTGCCCTTGCCGCAAAGTTACATC